>JAIUZE010025541.1:0-19094 GCA_022085475.1 Heliosperma pusillum | reverse complement strand
GTGAAGAATAGTAGCCTTCCCCGGGGAAGGGGAAATCAATGCCTCGGTCGTAGAAATCGATAGCTGTAAATAGCCGAGGACAAAAAATATCTCCGGGCGGGGGTGTGTATTCCCCCGAGAGGGGGCGTTACGGGAGATGCCAAAAGTCCCTTTTCTTTGCATTTTCCATCCAGTTTGAAGTAATGCATTCATCGATTCAACATTGACACTTCATGATACATCACCAAAGATTTGAATGTTGAAATCAAACATGCAATGACAAATTAATACACAAATGAAACTACATAAATCGTAAATCCATCAACAATCACAATTTCAACCATATCAATTATTATAATCAAAGATCGTCCCAATTACGATATATACCATCACAAATCAACATAAATCTAACAACTTGTGACTAAATATCATCAATACAAAATAAATCAACTAATCAACACATCTTTTCACAAGAAAGCAACTTTACACACAACTGATATTATCAACTTCGAAATCGAATATCGTAAAACTGACGGCATTTACTCATCCGCACTCCAAGTTAAGTGATTCAAAAAACTAAACCACTTATTTTTTCAACGCATCTCCAATATTTATATAAGCAGCTACGAAACAACAGCAAAGTCGGTTGACTCGAGCATAAAAACGTGACACAATATAGTCCCAAAATCATACACTTGCATAAAAAAAACAACCAAAGTGAAATATCGATTAACACAATCACGATTACCTTATTTCCAAGCTAATTCATTCAATAAATCGTTGATTGAAGCACCTACGACGATTATATGATGAAAAAGGAGCAAAAACGTCACTTTACCCATAAAATCAGATTTTAAAATGAAAATAAAACAATCATGTACTTACACTAAGTCGAGGACGATGAGAGGAGAACGTGGCCGCGAGAATCGTCAAATTTTGTTAAGAAACGAAGGAGATATGATGCTTTTAAGGTCGAAAAGCTTAAGGAGTTTTAATGGGATTTTTCCACTTCTAATGATCTGATTTTGAGAAGTAAAGAGGATGAGGGGGCTATTTTCTCATAAGATGTGGTTATATGAGACTCGGGTTTGACACGGGTCAATAATTAGATACTCGGATTTTTATTTAACTTAAAATATAATCGGAAAGACACGAAATAGAATCGGGATTAGCCTAAAATTATAAATAGAATCGATTTGTAATCAAAATACGAGAACATCAAATTATTAGCATATAATTATTTATAAACACAATTAAATGATGTGAATTCTTTTAAATAGCAAAATCGGGTTTTACTAAAGGAAATTAGCCTCCAGCGAGTCAAACGACTTTGCTTAAAATAAAATAGCCTCCAATGAGTCAAACGACTTTGCTTAAAATAATATAAAAACAAAGGGTGTTCCAATCACCCCTCCTTCAAAATGTTTCGTTCTCGAAACTTGAAAATACAAAACAAAAACAAAAGTAAAGTAAGCAAGGATAGTTTTTCAGAACCGATAAGGTAAAAACTTATAAGAGATATGAAGACCTTAAACTATCTTCTTTTAAAAGTTTACATCCACTTCTCATAACAATTAACAAATAAAAAACATTCGAGCATACAAGTCCTCATCAAGGAACGGATGTGTTCTCACTGTACACAAGAACGCCACAGTTCCAAAATCAAGACAAAACAAACCAAATTTATGCGTGAGAACTTGTCATTAGACATCTCCAATAACGAGTCCTAGCAATATACCAATGCCAAAATTCAAAACCAAAATGGGAAGTTCAATTAAAAACAATTAAGAAAAAACAAATTTTGTAGCAAGGGTATAATATTTGGAAAATCTCCAAGATAAAATTTGATAATCGATCAAAGATTTTGTAAGCACAACCTAATATTTTAAAAGAATTTCAAAGCATAAACGTAAATTAATTGGAGGTCTTACTAAAATGGACAAAGTCAAACAAAACAAGATTGAAAACCAAAAGAAAGAAAGAAAGGTTTGCCAAACGAAGGGGAGTGGGTTAGACTGTTTTTTCTCGCGAATCGGAGGTCAAGTTAGAATGAGAGAAAAAGGGTAATGCGATGAATTATTACATGTCAAATCGACTCTTAAAAAAGATGTGAAACAAGAGGAAAAATAATGATTAACATAACGGAATCATGGTCCAAGACAACAGTTCTCTATGAAGAGAAGGTCTAGCCAACTAAGCTCCAAGAGTTAAAGTCCACGCGGCCAGGTTTGAAGCATCCTAAAGCCAAATAAACAGCATCTAAACACTCACAAGGGTACAATAGTTCATAAAATTAAATGCCACTCACTCACTTAACCTTACAACGCCAATATTTAATCAATACCATTGCCGAGTCATGGGAAGAAACAACTAATTTAAAAATCCCAACACCTTAGGGTTCTCGAATTCAACTCACTTCTCTTTTTCCCTTTTATAGACCACTAGGAATCTAATTCGTGTGGCTAATCAACATCCTTAGAAGGTCTAGAGGTGAACACTCCAAGGCTTTACTCATCTCCAATTACAAGGGGATGCTAGGGAAGCAACTCAGATTTCACACTCACACATACGCACACACGTAGGAAGATACACTACGGTCGCTATTACCTCAACTAAAACTCCATTCATTCTTGCATGATAACCTCTAACTCCAAACTCAGGGTTTTTCTTAAAATTCTACGAAACTCTCTAGACTAGTCTGAAAAACAAAGACACCACTTAAGGAAGGGTAATACATCCTCAAAATAAATGTCAATAATAGAAAATTCAAGGGTACGCAACATGTACCAAGAATGATTAAGGATTTACGGCGAGGGGCAGTTAGAGAAATCTTCAAGGCTATAAATCAAGTTCAACATATATAGCACACACAAAGGAACACTTTAGGTCAAAACATAGATACCAACATAAAGGGAAGCAAAGCTATACAAGGTAGTTAAAAGTTAAAGATAAAGCTAACTACAAAGAAAAGCCTCAAAACATATTAAGAATTCAAAAAGCTTGGATAAGAAAGCATCCATGACCCATGAAAGGATCTAGACAATCTAAGTACAAGTGGCTAAGGTTATCCTCCGAGGATATTAGTTAACAAGGTTATAAATATAATTTCGATGTAGAAAACTAACCAATCCTGGAAGCAAGGACTATGGTTAGCCAAGTTGGTTCAACAACAGAAAGAATGGTCAATGGTACCACAAGATGTCTATGTTTAAGCATACATAAGCTACCAACAACCCAAGATTCTCTAAACTTAGGTTTCAAACCTAGTGGAACATGGTTACTCTTTTGCAACTTAAAATTCCCTATGGTAGGCTACTCAAAACCCATAAATTTCTTATTAGCACACCTAGAAAAGGATAGGCTATCTTAAAGTTCTTAAAAAGATCAAGGATGAGACCATTCTCGATAAAGGATGCATACCCACTTACTATATCTAGGCAATTCAATTAAAGACATAAGCTTTCCCAAATCCTAGAATTGACAAAAAAAATTAAAGTAAGAAAGATCGATAATATCATAAGAGCAAAATTATTTTGGGGCACGCAAACAAAGATTCACAAAATGGAAAACCAAATTAAAATAGGATAAGGAGTCAATGAAAAATCGAATGGTAACGAAATTACATGGGTTCGTAAAATTAAAACTCTATCAAAACGAAGTAAGAACGGAAAGATCAAAGGAGCTTAAGGTTCAAGTTTCGGAATTTTCTACAAGGAAAGGAAACCTAAAATTTCTTTTCTCTTTCTTGCTAAAGGCTCTAGGATAAGCATATACAATTCTTAACTTTAGTTAACGATTCTAATACTCAACAGATTCTTATGGAGGCTTACAAATAATATGTTACTAACCACATACTAGCTAGAGAATCAACCTAACAACCTAAGGTTAAATCCCAAATTAAATCAACCTTACAAGAGCAAACCAATAAGGCACTCAGTCCGCATTAAATTTCTAGGTTCTATGGCTTCCAAAACAACGCCCCATTCCAACTTGCCAAAATCAATTCGACACTTCAAGCTATTTTCCTTAGTACTCAACTCGTCCCAAATCAAAGGATTCATACGATAAGGTTAAGATGAAAGCGTCCACAAAGTAGGTGGGGAAAGATTGAGATATTATCCAAATAAAAGAGAGTTAGGTAACAAGTTATACACCCGAAGTTATCGGAGCAAAAGATATTCCAAGGTCAAAGAAGAGAACTAGTCAATCTTTACGCCAATGTCTTTGATTATAAAGGTAGGCTTAATAATTCTATGGTTCAGAAGTAACTTCCAATAAGGAATAAAGTTGAAATTCCACAATTGGAGTAAGAATGAAAAGGTAGAATGTTCTATCACAAGGAAGGAAGGTATGGAACTCACAAAGATGGAAATAACCAAAAAATACAATCGATATACACAAGGATTTGGAGTAAACAACGCCACTAAGATAGATGGAAAAGACGTACTATAACACTCGCAAATTTAACGATTTTATTTTAATAATATTTAATTATTTTTATTTTTATTAGTTAGCTTTAATTTTAGATTTTATAGGTATTTTAATGTAGTTGGGTAGAAACTGTGTCGTTTCTGTCCGTTATGAGTCCATAATCGATTCTACTGAAAAATTCAAGGGTTTAAAACCCCAACTTGAGTATTGGGCCTTCTATTACCCATATTTCCAAATCAAACCCATCATAAATTTCATTTCCCTCCTTCATTTTTCAGCAGACCTCATCCCTCTCTCTAAACCTTAAAACACCATTAAAACACTTCTTCCTCTCAAAACTTCAAATCTTCATATCTCTCTCATCTCTCAACCAAATCCATTGATTTTTAGACCAATCTTCTCCTTTGTTCATATTCTATCTTTCTAGGTAAGAAACTCGTCACCTTACTCACTTATTTAATTCGTCTGTTTTTCTCTAGTATGAGAAAACCTTATCTTTTTGTATCGTAATACTAGGTCGAAACTCAGAGCACCTGGATGAAAACTATTTGTTGATCAAATGAGGTGATGTAGACATGTTACTCGATATCACATTGTTTGTGTAGTTGCTTGTGTTAGTTTAAAATTTCCCATGATAAGATGAGTTCTTTAAGTTGAATTTATCTCATTTTCATTGTTTATGTATGTTGAATGTTAAACAAACCCATATGTTGTTGTTAGAAATGATGACTTTTAATGTCTTCAACCTTTGTTCGTGTCTTGTTTGTTGTATGATCTTGTATCTTGAATTTAGAGTTTGAAGATTGATCTACAAACCTAAGGAAATGGATGAAGATTCATGTTTGTGACTCGTGTGATGCCGGCGGGTGAAATATCACCCAGTCGGGTAAAATTTTATCCGACTGAGCGAAATTTCGCCCGGTACAAAAATTTTCAGAAATGGCCTAAAAATGGTCTAGGAGCCGGCGGGTGAAGTTTTACCCGGGCGAGCGAAATGTCACCCGGCGGGAGACGTTTTCCTACACCGACCCATTTTCGTAAAATGGTCATATCTCTTTTGTTACTTGTCTGTTTTGGGCGTGTGACCTAATGTTGGAACCGTAAGAGTATAAGATATCACATCCACTTGAAATTTCTAGATTTGCATGTCTAGAGTGCTATTTATAACCGTTTAAAGTTGACCCTTGTTTAAGATGGTTTCCAAACATGTTGTTTTGAGCTGGCTTTTATGTTTCTTATTGATTATAACTCTTAAGCTTTATCTAATGCTTATGTATCATGTATTGGATATTGTTTATAATTGTTATTCTTATGTCATTCCCTATTCACATGCTTAGTGAGAGTTTTGGAATTTTAACTCACATCAGTCTTGAATACTTTGAGTAGTCGATTGAATCATGTTTGTTGGATGATGTTGAACTCTCATTCCTGTTTGTACCCTTATACTTGTTAGACTTTATGTCAAAGCGATAGGGGTAAATTCTCTTTCGCTTGCGCATATGTTAGTGGGAAGATGACGATGTTGTTAGGAGGCGAACACTCGGTGTTGATCAACCTGACCGTCAAATGTTGTATTCAGATGCTTGATCTCTTTCTGCCTCTTTTGTTAGCTGCTCTTGCCGAATTTGGGATACTTGGCTTCTGTTCTGTCGACCGAGTCTTAGATGTGTAACGTATTATCACATGTCGAATCGCTAAACGTCCATATCCCGAGAGTCTGGCCATATTTAGACTAGGATCGTATTATATTATCGTCGTCCTACCGAGAGGATTAGAGTCATGAGATTGGGAAATGCCTTATCGCGTAGATTTCAAGGTAACGCCTTATCCCGTGGACTTGTTCGTTTAGGTTATGAGTATGTGAAATGCCTTATTGCATACGGTTCAGGGAAACGCCTTATCTCGTGGATTTGCATTCGACCACTGATGTGACGGTTTTCTACAGTCTTTACATACCCAATTCTTAGCTACTTTAGCCTTGATATATGCTATTTAAAGTTATTTTAGCTTATTAATGCATTTTGTTATTAGTTGCATTGTTTGGATGTGTTTCTACGCAATTTAGGTTTAATGTATAGGTGTCATATTCGAGAATCGCATTCCGAGTTTGGGAAGTGACTTGGACATTTTTACACTTATGTCTTGGACTAAATTCATGCCAAATAATGGGTTAATAAGAGTTAAAAGATTGTGGATTAAAGACAAGTCAAGACCCAAAGATGAAGGTCAAAGCGCGGAAGCAAGTGAACAAGACCCTACGTACCTTGCACAAGAAAGCCGCTAGGCGCGGCAAAAAGCCGCGGGGCACGGCATAATTGGCTTGTTCACTAGCCGCGTGGCGCGGCAAAAAGCCGCGGGGCGCGGCTCAGCATTGGATCTTGACGACTCTTCAAATTCTTCTTTAATTCGGCAATTATGCTCACATTTTATGAGGCTTTATAAGGTTTTATGAAGATGCTCTTTGAAGACCTATAAAATTAGGTGTTGTTGATCAAATTAGACAAACTTCATCAACCTTTAAATCACTAGAAACATCAAAAACAAGTTCTATTTTAGAGTTTGTTTACTTTTTGTATGGAAGGCTAACTTCCTCATCTTGGGTCAAGCAATTGAAGCAAATGAACTAGTGTTTTGTAAGACTCTTTTATTCTTTGTTATTATCTCTTGAATATTGATTTATATTCTCAATTCATTCTTAAGATTATTGATAGTTCTTGCTAGTTTGATCACCTAGTTTGTCTTATCTCTAATCTATTGCTAGTTTAGGAATTTAAATATTTTGTTCACTTGCCTAGACATTGGTAGCAACTATAGTTCATCAATTTTTATGCTTTTCATCGTTGTTGGTTTGTAGGAGAATATTAATCATATGAATTAAAGTGTAGAACCGCTTGTGTATGCATTTGTTCATCTTTGTTGACTTCTCTAGTCATAACCTATGGTATGATTGAATTTTGATAAGCTTGGACTAGATTGTCATCACCATAAGGGTTGTTTATGTGCGTTTTTCGCAGTGAATGACTAAAAAGTAAGAAGAAGTAGAAATAAATGTTATCACAACAAAGTATTTAAGAGTGACTAGAATCTAAAAGAGTCAATGATCAAACCTAACTCATTTGTGGAGATTGTAAGACCCAAGATCTTTTTATAATTTTATTTACTCCAATCTTTTAATATTTTACTTTGCTAGATTAGACTCAAACCACAAATACCCCCAATTTGGTTACCTTAGAACTATTTACATAACACACGTTAAACATAGACTTTCCTTGTGAGATCGACCCCTACTTACCCTTGCTATTGTTAGAGTTAGTACTGGATACAAATACTAATTTGGAGACTCACGACAAGTCTAGCCAAATTTTGGCGCCGTTGCCGGGGAAGGCAATTGTTTTTTGTGTGCTTGTGTAAATATTTCTTGTAAATATTGTTTTAATTAAGGGTCTTGAGTCTTTTAGTTTAGAAAATGTTTTTTCATTTCCCCCAACAAGAGCATGAATTAATTCATCACTACTTTGAAAGGCTAGAAGAGTATTTGTTAGATCACCCATATCTAGGCAAGAGTCAAGTATTTTGGATTGGTGCTTACTATAATTTCAACCAAGAGACTCAAATAGATTTGCAAGTAAAATGTGAGGGTGGGTTCTTAAATTTAAGACACGAAGAAAAATGGGATGTTCTTGATCTTTTGATGGAGAATTCCCGACATTTAGAAATGACCACTTCTACTCTTAATCTTGATCCTTGCTTTGACACCTCACCGAGCCTTGAATTGAGTCCAAGTGATGTTGTGAACAATAGTGATTACCCTATGTCTCTTATTCTTGATGTGAGTGCTCAAATTTTTAACGAGGGAGAGAGTAATGACTTTGATTTCACTTTGTCTTATAGTGAACCCAAAGTAAATTTTAACTTACCTCCGCAATTTGATGACGAAGCCTTGGGTAAGGACTTGGGTGATATTTTATGGGATTTGGATGACACTTTTGATTGGATTGGGGAAAACAACTTAATTACGATGATCCAATTTCATAAAGAAATATATCATGACTCCGTGATTATTTTTGAAATACCCAAACGACATGATGAGTATGGTGTACATGCTTATATGATTATGCGTTGTGTATGGTTTCTTTTTATTACAATTAAGTTGTTATAAAGTCTTAAACAATTCTTTTGATAGCTTGTATGATCTTCTCCTAAGGGCATTGACATGTTCCGCTCTTAACTGAATGATATTTTCCTTATTAAAGGGGTACTGCTGTGTGACCCTATACTTGGTTCTTAAACTTGAACATGCGTCATGCGGGACGTTAAACCAGCGCTTACGGGAGGCAACCCGGTTTTAATATTTTAATGTGTGCATTTTATTTTGAATAAAGTAGTTTGAGTCCACCAATTGATTCTAAATGGATGACGATGAGAGCGCATTTGCAAGCTAAGTTTGGAAGCTCTCTTTTGCTCGGTAAATTCTATACCCTCCCTTTTCTTTTTCTCACATCCCTGATTTTGTCATTGAGGACAATGTCATGTTCAAGTGTGGGGGAAGGTTTTTAGCTCATTGTGGTGGTCTGTAGTTGCATTTTAGTTACATTTAGTCATGTAGTTGCATTTTAGTAATAAACATGGTGGAATTACCTTACTTTTTCATGAATTTAGTTGATATTTTCTAGTTAAGAAATGTAGTTCAAATATTTGAATTAGGTGTTTTAACACTTGCATGGTTAATACTTGTGCCTATTTTGACAAGTTGAGTTCAACTATGAGTTCACCTTGGACCCCTAGTGGTGTGAACATGCCTTTGATGGTCATGATTGTCACAAAAATGTAGTTTGATCAACATATCCTCCATTATTCCAAAAATCAATCACAAATAAAAAAAAAAATATATCACAAATAAAGTGGATTGTTCACATGTTGCGAAGTGGGTATGGGAATCTATGTTTCCAAGAGCCATGTTTTTTTTGCTCTATGGTTAAAAAGGTTTTGTTCAAGTACAAAAGAAAAATGTCTATCAAGTTGAAATTCATATCTTTACATGTTGGCATCCCATGCTTGTTTTCACGTTTACTAAGGACCGAGTCCCGAGGTAAGCTAAAGGATGACGAGTATGGAGCTCAATTCGTTGATTTTACCAAGAGTTTGGATCTAAAGGACCGAGTCCGGAGGTGGAACAAAGGGTGATTTTAGCGGATTGAGATTGCATTGACACATCTACAAAATCAATGGAGTTTCTAACGTTGCCAAGTGAAATCAAATTTTTCAAATACCCAAAGTGAAGTATATTGTGCTCAAAAGAACAAATCTACCAAAATAAATTTCTTCCATGTTGATTAATCGAAGTTTGTGTGATGGTTGTGGCGGGTATTAGTGTTTACAAACCCATTAGGCTTGACAAGGCACTCTTTGTTGAACTTGATGCTTGTTAGAGTCGGCTTGAGTGTCCCATACATTTGTTATGGTTTCCTAAACCTTTCATTTGAACTTGCATTTCTCTATTAGAATTGGTTAACTTGTAATTGAAAGTGTGAGTATGTTCTTAGTCTAGTTGAGCTTACTCGAGGGTTTTCTACAGTCTTTACATACCCAATTCTTAGCTACTTTAGCCTTGATATATGCTATTTAAAGTTATTTTAACTTAATAATGCATTTTCTTACTAGTTGCATTGTTTGGATGTGTTTCTACGCAATTTAGGTTTAATGTGTAGGTGTCATGTTCGAGAATCGCATTCCGAGTTTGGGAAGTGACTTGGACATTTTTACACCTATGTCTTGGACTAAATTCATGCCAAATAATGGGTTAATAAGAGTTAAAAGATTGTGGATTAAAGACAAGTCAAGACCCAAAGATGAAGGTCAAAGCGCGGAAGCAAGTGAAGAAGACGTTGCGTTGCACAAGAAAGCCAATAGGCGCGGCAAAAAGCCGCGGGGCGCGGCATAATTGGCTGGTTCACTAGCCGCGTGGCGCGGCAAAAAGCCGCAGGGCGCGGCAAAAAGTCGCGGGGCGCGGCTCAGCATTGGATTCCAACGGCTCTTCTAATTCTTCTTTAACTCGGCAATTATGCTCACATTTTATGATGCTTTATGAGGCTTTATGAAGATTCTCTTTGAAGACCTATAAAATGAGGTGTTGTTGATCAAATTAGACAAACTTCATCAACCTTTAAATCATTAGAAACATCAAAAATAAGTTCTATTTTAGAGTTTGTTTACTTTTTGAATGGAATGTTACTTTCCTCATCTTGGGTCAACCAATTGAAGCAAATGAACTAGTGTTTTATAAGACTCTTTTATTCTTTGTTATTATCTCTTGAAGTTTGATTTATATTCTCAATTCATTCTTAAGATTATTTATAGTTCTTGCTAGTTTGATCACCTAGGTTGTCTTATCTCTAATCTATTGCTAGTTTAGGAATTTAAATCTTTTGTTCACTTGCCTAGACATTGGTAGCAACTATAGTTCATCAATTTGTATGCTTTTCATCGTTGTTGGATTGTAGGAGAATATTAATCATATGAATTAAAGTGTAGAACTGCTTGTGTATGCATTTGTTAATCTTTGTTGACTTCTCTGGTCAAAACCTATGGTATGATTGAATTTTGATACGCTTGGACTACATTGTCATCACCATAAGGGTTATTTATGTGCGCTTTTCGCAGTGAATGACTAAAAAGTAAGAAGAAGTAGAAATATATGTTTTCACACCAAAGTATTTAAGAGTGATTATAATCTAAAAGAGTAAATGATCAAACCTAACACATTTGTGGAGATTGTAAGACCCAAGATCTTTTTATAATTTGATTTACTCCAATCTTTTCATATTTTACTTTGCTAGATTAGACTCAAACCACAAATACCCCCAATTTGGTTACCTTAGAACTATTTACATAACACACGTTAAACATAGACCTTCCTTGTGAGATCGACCACTACTTACCCTTGCTATTGTTAGAGTTAGTTTGGATAAAAATACTAATTTGGAGACCCACGACAAGTCTAGCCAACCTGTCTTGCAATGTACAGATGTTAGTTCATTTCATTTACCGTGAAATTATGTTCGATTCACATGATGGTATGTTGGTGTGTAATGGATTGTTGGATGCCTTATATTGCCTTGAGTGTCTCGTCTCTAACCTATTCGATTATATGGTTACTAGAAGTGAGATGCAACCCTTTTAGTAGCGATATAGTTGCCAAGGCGTGTTTTCCCAAGTCTTGAAAGTATGATGGTTATATCGTTGATAATTCTCACATGCTTATATTGTTAGTATGTAATAATAATATTGTAATCGGCTTGATGTTTATATATGTATTCTAATGCATGCTTACATGCTCTATCTGTGTTTGTTTTCATGAGATATGGCTGGGAGAACCTCGAGTTACTGCCCACTGACTGTGGCATTCATTTTTAATGAATGAACATGTTATAGTTTGGTGTTCGTGTGGGGTTTGGATGACTGAGCTAGCGAGCGTTGCACTTACAGCAAATCACCCTTAGCGTTGTAGCTTATACTAGTTCTTTCTATTTTATAAAATACTTGTCGATTGATCATGATCCCTTGTGCTTATCCAAGTTACAATTTGTATAAAGGATTTCTTAAGTAATTTTTGGCTTTATAATATATAGTGACATTCGCGGTTTTATCTTTAAAAAATTTTAAAATCTTGTATTTCCGCTACAAATCTATATTTTTAATTTATTGCATTATTGCGGGGTGTCACTGTAACACCCGCAAATGTACCCTATTTTTATATTAAAAATATTATACGGATACTTTTCAGCGAAATTTTAGTTTTAGTCTAGAACTTAGTTTCCGTGTCTAATTTAGCAAATCCGAGTTCGTATTCGGACTTTACTCGAAATTCCGTGTGAGTTACGCCTTAAGGCGCTTTTGGGCTTTTTCCATGTTTTTCCACTTACTCACCTTATATCCCCTTAAACCCTAAACTCCCTCATTTTCCACTTACTCCTTGTTCCTCAACAAGTAACCACCATAACCTTAACTCCATTTTTGATGAAGCTTAAGTTCCACACTACTCCTTCAACCCTTGCTCAAATCCGCTAATTTTTGTCATAATCTTCCCCTCTCATCGTCCTCTATCTTAATTGGTGGAGACCTTCAAGACCTCGAGAAAGACTACTACCTATTAGAGGAGGACCTAGACGAGGATTGAAGACGCGAAAAGGTAACGGTGAAGGGTTACTCGATATCAATACGTGTTTTAATGTGTTTTTGATGTTAGTAAACGTATTTAGAATAGGATGAGTATTCATAGGATTTATGTTTGTTGATGATGGTTGTTGTTTGTTGATAATTGTTGATGATTATTGATAGTTGATAGTAGTTATTGATGATTGTTGAAAATGGATGTTGAATATGTTGTTCTCGGGTAAGAGTAGTTCCCAGCCGTCCGACAAGCCGCCGGTCAGCTGACCGGCTGGGGACGCAGCAGAAGTGAAGTTGGTATTTTGATGTTGTGTTGTTCCCAGCCGGGTGCCCGGCTGCCGGTCCCCCTGACTGGCTGGGACCTCGCTGAATTTTTATTGTTTTTGGTTTGTTGATGAAGTGCCAGCCGGGTAGCCGGCGGCCGGTCCACCTGACCGGCTGGCACCCTGCTGGAGTTCTTTTCTTATTCTTTCTTAAATCTTCATTTATAATAGTTTGTATGGTTCGTTTATCGTATAAATTTACTTAATAGCTTTAAATATTCATGTTTAGAATATATGATATCCCATTCGCTTGTATCGCATGTTTTGTGACGGTTTTTCATATATCCCCCTTTGAGTCGGTTTGACATATGTTATGATTTGAGCACTAATTGTTATGTGCTATAAACTCTCATTCCCCGGCTACCTCCTCGCTCGTTAGACTGGAATGTCGGAACGAGGAGATGTATCCTTATTGCTTAAATGCATGTTTTAGTGGGGATATGACGACGTTGTTGGGAGGCGAACGCAATGCTTTGATCGACCCGGACGTCAAATGTCGTATACTTGCGAAGTGGTGTCATTGCATGTAGCGTACCGCTTGTTTATGATGCTTGTGCTCTTTCCGCCTCTTTCGTGCAGGTTGACCGAATTTGGGGTACTCGGCTTCAGTGTTTGACCGAGTCTTGGATGCGAAATGTTTATCGCATGTCGAATCGTAAAATGTGATTCCGAGAGTCTGGCCAGGTTTAGACAAGGACCGTATTATTATCGTCGTTCTACCAGGAGGAAATGAGTCTACATATACGAAATGTTAATCATGTATGCTTTCAAGGAAATGTTTATCCCGTGATGCGATTTTAATCATACTTGCTATGTACATGGTGCTAGTGCGTGTCATTTACCGTGAGAGATATTTTCAACGTATTCGTATGTTTGGATGGATGATCATATATTGATTATTTGTGACCGTTGGATGACTTGGCGTGGTTTGTATGTCGAGTCTCTATCTTATCAAGTATATGCCGCTATCGGTGAGATGCAAGCCCTAGCGAGTATATAGTTGCCTAAGGGTGTTTTCCCCGTGTCTATCTATAATATGATGATTACGGTTTTGTACTTCATGTGCTTATATCTTTATATATTGAAATGCCTATTTATCCTTCTCATAATTCACATGTATGTATATATATGCATGCTTCTATTTTGTATTACCGTTTATGTATGTTATTTGTGATATGGCTGGGTGAACCCGGAGTTACTCCCCACTGACTGTGGCGTTCATGTTTTCATGGATGAACAGGTTGCTTGGATGGATTTCGCTTGTTGTATTTTGGGTTCGGGTGTGAGCTAGCGGGCGTTGGCCTCAACGATTCACCCCTAGACGTTCGTAGCTAGTTTGCTAAAAACTTTGATATTTGATAACGTTTTGAGAGACTACGTCTCTTTGTAGTATATTTGATAAGTGAATATTTGTATGGTTTTAACCCCCAATTTAGCTCGGTTTTGTATGTCATTTGTGCTTTGTTAAGCCACTTTATGAGCTAATATCGTCTTCTAGGCGAATTCCTATGTTCTAACATGTTTTGTAGGGAAAGTGACGTTTCTACGCCCTCTTTCTATATTCGCGATCATTTGCCTAGAACCCGGCGATTTGAAGAAGCAAGCTTGACCAAGTGAAAGTCATTTCAAGAAGGTTCACTAATTCGAAAGAGAGAAGAAGCAAAGACAGTTTCGTAGTTGTCGGAAGATCAATCAATTAGGCGAAAGCAATCATCGCTTTACATCAAACCCTATCAACAAACCCGACTCAAGAGGTCAAGGGGGATGTTGGAAGTCAAGTCATAAGCAAGGGGAGATGAAACGACGGTCAGAGGACCTGGGATACAACTTACCCGATCGGGTAAGTGGTGTACCCGATCGGATATGTGTGCTGCTTCGAGAAAATGGCGTCTTCTTCCTACTTTTGTCCTATGTGTTTAATGCCCGACCTCTTCTCCACGAAACCCTAATACTATAAATAGATGCTCTAGCCCTCATATCATATCATCCACCTTTCTACAATTCTCTTCTCTTCTCTTCTTACATTTCTCCTTAGATTAGGAGGAGGGGGAACTAGCCTCCCTTCTCTCATTTTCTTCTTCTTTTCATCTTTAGTTCTTAGTTTGTTCATTAGCTTAGATTAATAAGAGTTTTAATCCTTGTAATCTACTTTGTTGGGTTCAAGCGTTGTAATTCAAGGATCGTTTATTATGTGCAAGGATTTTCTATTATTGTTATCATTATCGTCATTGATCGTCATATAAGTATTTCTGTTTTATCCCTTGTTTAATGTTCTTATTGTTTTCCATTTGATTGTTATTCGCTTTACATATTGTCTTAGATTCATTTAGTATCGTTATAATTGCAATTTCATTTCTTAGATTATCAATTAGCGTCGTTATTATCGCCATATAAAGAGTCAAAATCAAATAAACATGTCAATCCTATTTTTCATTGTTAATATCAATTTAGATTTAGATATTATCATGAGTAAGTAGTCACCTTTCTAGGGTGTAGGGTAGCCATGTTAGATTGACTAAAAGATGATAATTGGATAAAAGAAATTGTGCCTTTAAAACGTTGTGTCTATGCATGTTTGGATTGTAACGATAGTTAACGACTTATGGCCGGAAATCATCGACTAAAATGGAATTCTTTTCCAAAGTAGACATACGAGAATTGAATAGACAAAGCATGACATGGTAGATTAAGACCTAGTAAATCGGCTAAAAAGCCTGCTAGACCATCTGATCTATGATTGTAATGAACACATCATTCTTACGAACTCACAACGAATTATTTGCATATTCCATATCCAATTGCATCAATATATCAATCTACATGTGTGAACCTACTTCCCTAGATACTTTTCATCACTTGCTTTATTATTTTCATTTGTTTTTATTTTGTTTTTATTTATGCTTTATATTAGTTTAGATATCAAAATCCCAAAAAACCCAGAAATCTTTAGATAGAACCCAATTGCGAGACACTTCACATTCTATAGGAAACACCATCTCCCTGAGGATCGACCCCTACTTCCCTAATTACATTAATTTGTTATTAGCCTAGTCTGGGTAATTTATCTTTGTATTGGGCTTGCGACAGGCCCGATCAAATTTTGGCGCCGTTGCCGGGGAGCACGGTTTAGTTTTCCTTTTTCTTGTGATTTTTATCGCAATTAGTTTTATCTAGTCTTTAGGGACCCAAATTCCTTTAGACCTCTCTTGATTTTTCATCTTAGCTTTTCAATCTTATACCCAGATCTTCTAGACTAGGGACCCCTATCTTTTTAGACCCCGAACTAGAAAGAACTCTGCATAGGATACGAAAGCTATTCAACGAAATTTCAAAAGCTTCTGATACTTTAAGTTTAGATCGTATTCGTGAGAAATACTCGGATATTCTATCTAATCTCAAAGGAGAAGAAGACCCATTCTCATCTCCATTCACAAAAACCAATCAACCTTCAATCAACACTCCATCTTCATCTTCACAAAAAGAAATGGTTCGACTTTCAGATCATTCCAAACCCACCGCAGAAACACTTCCAAGGGGTATTGCTACATCCCAAATCGAAGCCCAAAACTTTGAAATCAAACCAGCCTTCATTAACCTTATAGAAAGAAGCCAATTTAGTGGCAATGCCACAGAAGATCCAAACCTTCACATCCAAAACTTCTGTGACTATTGCTCCACTATTAGACAAACTGGAGTCACCCAAGGGCAAATTAGAGAAATGCTCTTCTCATTTTCTTTGAGGGGTAAGGCAAAGTTGTGGATACATAGCCTTGATAAGGTTACATTAGGTATCACCGTTTGGGAGAGTTTAGCTCTTGCCTTCTATCAAAAGTACTTTCCCCCAGAAAAGACCGCTTTGTTGAGAAGTCAAATCACTAGTTTCCAATAAGGGGATGATGAGAGCCTATATGAAGCTTGGGAGAGGTACAAGGACTTACAAAGAGAATGTCCTCATCATGGGTTAGATTCATGGTTCCTTTCCATCACAATCTATAATGGGTGTTATATAGAGTCCCGTCGTATCCTGGAATTTGCTAACAATGGAAGATTTGATCACATCAATGTTGAAAATGCTCACACAACCATTGAATCCATGGCAATTCACGATTCTCAATATAGAAATTCCCGCTCAATACCATCAAAATCTAAGCAAGAGGACCCCACTTTGACACTTTTACAAGCTCAAGTAGCCCTTCTCACACAAAAGCTAGAACAAATTCAATCCTTTACATCACAACAGAGTGACAATGGTGTAAGTAAAATTGAAGCCATGCTTCTGCAATTGGCTCAAAGGCAAGACACCATGATAGCTCAATTCCAAGAGAGCGATCAAGCTAAGGATGCCGCCATCAAATTGTTGGAAGCTAAAATTTCCCAATTTACCTCTTCTAACACCTACCAAGAGCAGGGGCAGCTGTCTTCACAATGTTACCAACCTCACGAAACTGTAAACGCCATTTCCCCGAGAAGTGGTAAGCACAACGATGAGCCTGTGGTTTTTAATGTTGAAGCTAAGGTGCCCATGTCAAAGGGGAAAGAGCCCGAGATCCCTATTGAGATCAAGGTCCCATTTCCCCAAAGATTAGCCAAGCACAAGGAGGAGGTAAAGTATGATCCGTTGGAGGCACAGGTTAGTGTTGACTCTGTTGCAGGTGAACATACTAAGAGCACTACTGCTAAAAGTGCTAGAAGAGGCTATTCTCGAAAACGTTTGGCATGGATGGAGAATGTAAAGAACGCTATGAAGATGAGCTTGGATGATAGTTGATGAGCGATTTGTCGCGTACCGCTCAAGCAAAACAATTTATAAAACCCAACTAATGCGATAGCGGAAGTCGGGGTCGAACCACAAGGATGGAGGGGTCAACTACAAGTTTGCATGAATCCTATTCTAGCCTAATAAAAGATTGGTAGGAAAGTTAACTAAAAACTAATAAAAACAAGCAATCGCTAAGCAATAATGATGAAATCAATTAAGGGAAAGACTAAGGTGAAGGGTTCACCTTAGGGGGATTAATGGGCTAGTCGGGTAATTAGCAAATGGGTAAGTAATTCGAGTAAAATCAATTGCTAATGTCTCAACAATCAATAATCATCAACAAAGCCATCGCATTTGTCTCAAATAACCCATATAAACACTAGTCTAATCATTTCTACCACCGTCGCTTAAGAAATAATCAAACCATGCTTGATAAAACGAGCAACTTTCGTTCACACATTTCATCAAACACTTAGTGTTCATATGAGCAATACCCAAATTATTTACCACAAAATTACTAATTAACCAACCTAATACCCCACATAATCCTCCCTTAGGCTCCCCCTAAACCCTAGAGGAGAACTACTCACACATACTAAGGGGAATCAAAGCACTAAAGGCAAGAAGGAGTTTAATCAACATCATGTTATGAGATGAACAATTAAAACAATCAAATGATAAACAATAAACTAGAAATGGAAATTGATTGCATAAACAATAAAAAAGATGAGAAATTTAATACCAACAAGCTTGTATATAATGAAGAGGGAGAATGTCTTCAACCCAAAATCCTTAATACAAACCCAAAACTCAAATGAAAGACTAGATCTAACAACTTGAAATGAGAAACTAAGCTTGATTAGGGAAGGATTAGGAGAGTAATTAGGGACTAATTTAGGTTACAAATTATCTAGGGTTTTGTGCTAAGAGAAATGTAAAAACTGCTTACAAAATAATAGGGGGAGGGTATATATAGGTATCTCGAAATTAAGGAAGAAATTAGAAGAAGAAGGCGAATTTTCAGTCTTGTGTTCCCGGCCGCCGGCCCTCTGACTGGCCTGGAGCACATCAGTAACTTCAGGAACTTCGTCTTCAAAATCTTCAAAAATCTTCTAAGTATGGAAAATGGGGGTCTGGGCCGGCCAACCGGCCGCAGGTCCCCCACCGGCCTGGAGCACTTTTTCATGCTAATGATCATTCTGATGTAGTGCAGGCCGGGTAGGCGACCGGCCGCCGGTCGACCGGCCCGCGCTACCTGGGCCTTTTCTCCTCTTTCTCATCTTCTTTCATTAGTGGAGTTGAGGTCTAGGCCGGTGGACCGGCCGCCGGTCTGAGGACCGGCCTGGAACACCTGATGACTCATTTCTTCACTTCTTCATCTCATCTTCGAATCCCGACTCATGCAAGACCCTATTGCTCCGATTTCTTCATTT
>JAIUZE010025540.1:0-20907 GCA_022085475.1 Heliosperma pusillum | reverse complement strand
TGTTTTTATTTACGAGTGTAAGAAATATGGCAACTTTTGAGGCTTTGAGGACTCTATTTCGATCAATCCTCAAGAAAAATTAACCCAACTCATAAGTGACCTATAGTATGAAGCCAGCCACATGATAATCAATTATCACCAGGCCGTCTTATATGAGAATTTGTGTGCCCCTTTGTATTAGCAATCCCTCAATCATTTATGCACATTCTTTAGGCATAATGTTTGTTGATTGTTGCGCTAAGTTTAAGTTTCATGTCGAATCAAGTACCAGAGATTCTATCAATTCAGTTAATATATGGGTCTGTATGCTCATGATATATTCAGTAATGTCATGGGATTAAAATGATTTGGGTGGTGCATTTGTTACAAAAGGTTTCGGTGCGTATTGAGGTCCATGATTATAATCCTTTGTACAAGTTTAATCTTTTTTTACATGACAGATTTCGAAGCACAAGCGGGGAATCAGGAATGGGCCAAAAGCTTTGAAGCCTATTCCCGTGATAGTTCGATGCAAGTAAGTTTTTTGTGTAATATTAGATCAATTTTGAACATAGCAGAAATGGAAATGATGGATTTGCAAACTGAGTAGGTAATAAAATTTTAAAAGTAGATTTAATTTCAAATGGATGTAGACAAAAATAATGGAGTAATTTGAGGACGAAACAAGCAGTGGCCTAGTTGAATAAGTAAGATGCAGGATTAGTTGCACATAGTATTTCTATTATACCAGAGTTCTTAATAATAAAATTCCTTAGTCATTTATGAAAATTAAAACTAAAGCTTATATAGTAAATAGCTAATAGGTTGAAATCAGGAACAAAAGTCCAAACATTGGAACAAGCCGACTGAAATTAACGAACAAAGCCTTCCTTGAGTAAAACTGGCGCAACTCGATTAGTGTAGCTTAGGCTGTGTTGGTCGCTGCAGAAACATACTTTCAGCCTAGAAAAAGTCAGCGACTCGCACGTCACTCGCTCCTTTATTCTGTCTGCGACATTCAAGTGCAACATTCAACCCACAAAATCTTGTTCGAGCCAAGTTGCTTGAAGGTGAAACACATCATACTTCCACTCTTAATCCCATTCCTTGCACACTTGGGTCAACATTGATTCACGTCTTTTACTTGCATACTCCCTCCGTCAAGGTCATCTGGTTACCTTTTTCTTTTTTGGGCGTCCATTCATTTGTTTACCCTTCTATATTAGGCATGCTTGTGATGGGTAATTTGATCCTCTAATTGCGATATTGTCCACTTTCAACTAACAACACTTCCCACAAATGGTCCCTTCTCCTTTCCTTGGTTTTTGTGCCAAAACAAAAAGTAATCAAATGATCGAGACAGATAGAATACAAAAGAACTCAATCCGGGTCATTCACAAATTCCTTGAAATATATCTCAATGACGACATTGTGCAAAATTACAAAGTACTCGTAAAGCTCACAAAACATCACCTCGGTTACCATAAACCCCTTGTAACTCCGACTCTCTGACACATTGTCGTGTGCGACACGTGTGGGAGTGTCAGATACGATATTTTGTGCAAAAGTTTCCATTTTGTGGTTTAAAGTGAAGTGTTCAAAGTGCCGAAGTGTTACAGGAACATAGCATAAACCACACTAAGTTACCCTATTAACACCTACGATATGGGTCGCATCCCTTGCTCACGTCATCTAAGTTGACTGATAAAGTTATTGAAGAATGGTGCTTACGATGTAGGATCAAACCTATTGGTATCATATTAGTATATTACTCTTGTGGGTCTCTTTACACACTTTTTTTCCCTTGTGAAACTTGGGATTATATTCTTTACTGTCACATGGTTCTTCCCCTGTCCTTGTTCAGTTTTTCTTCCTCTCTCTGTTATCTTCTCTCTTTACCAACCCATGGTATCTGGTGGACTACAGCCCAGTAAACATGCTCTCACAAGCTCCTGGGTTCAAGTTCTAGCTATAAAGACAGTTGTGACGATAGCTTTCGAAGTCAATCATGAGTAGTTGTATACCACCATACAATGACTGTAGTACTTCATCAATAGACATTTGAATCGTAATTACCACCGAATGGTACCTTGGGATTGTCTCGTGCCCATTGATGGTATTCTTATGCTTTTATCCGTCTTTGATCTCCGGGTTTCCACAGGTGCTGCGGTCGTGTTAAATTGCCACATTTCTACTGCTGCAGTGGGCGCAAGGAAGAAACTCAAGAGACAAGTAATGAAAATAATTGATTTGGCTTATTTACTCTTTGAAATGTCTGTCATTTTCTTCCTTTTTAATCCAGGCGACTTATAAACTCCTTTGATTATATTTTTATTTTCAAGTAAAAGTCCAAAAGTAGGAGGGATCTTAATGAAAGGTAGATTATTTTTGGTTTCAATAAACATTTTATTTAGTGAAGTTTGTAGCTAAGGATGTCAATGGTTCTTGGACTCTACGCGGATTCGCGACACCGACCATTACCAATGGGTGGGATGCGGATCCTAATTTTAAACCCCATGGATCCGGATTCCACCTGGGATTTCCAGCTACAAAACAGATATAGATCTAGTTGCAATCACCCGTATCCGACTCCGACGCGAGACCCCGTTGGCAGGATAGCAAAGCTAGAAGGGGGATAAAGAAAGAGGAAAAGCTCGGTCATAGGCTGGGGCAGGTCTCAAACAGTTACTGAGTCAGGAGCTGAGTGAACATCCATAGATGCTGTTACTCCATTGTTTTTTATGAATTTTATCAAGCCTCCTTTTATAGAGTGGTAGAGTAATATTGTTGTGTCGTGAATTGGACCGTTGGCACATATTCAGGCTCAAAAGCGGCTTATGCTTAAAACTTGGATTGTTTTTTAAAAATTTAGTGATGACTTTAATCCTTTCTTACTAAATCAGTGCTTTTATTAATCACAAATTGGCAACATTTTGCAAGGGTTTATTCCTCTAGCTTTCTCTCAACATTCTGCAGAAACCTTTGGCCCACTAACCCAACTGTTGCTTGTGTACTAAATACTTAGATTTGTAGGTTAGACGTAAAGTGGGTAAAAGCTAATGTGACCTTGGAATTGGACACAAGTGACACAACCATCCAAAAGTTGAGTCTATACCAGGGCAGTTGATAATTGATAACAATCCTATTTGCCCTAATTCTACCGGAATCAAAATGAAGTAGATGAAATGGTATGTGATGTAATACTTGCTAAATGCAAATAATGTAGATTGTCAAGACTCAGGACACCAGATAGGTATTGAACCAAACGACACCATCCCATCCGCCTCTAGTAATAGTAACACGAAGCTATTAGCTAATACTGCCAATTCTCAGATAACACCGTAAGACAATGCTACAATGTCCCTTTTATATGTCTTTATTATTTATACTTCCTCCATTTTTTTATCTATCTTCTCACTTGTCTATTATATGTTAGGACTGAGGAGTATGTTATTAAGGTGGGAAGATAATATAGAATGGAAGAAATATTATTTGTTTCTTTAATAGATATTGGGTTTTGTATATGATACTCCGTAGTTGGTATTATGAATCGATACCAATTAATGACGTCGCCCAATATTTCAATCCTAAATAAGATGAAGTGGTACTTAGTTTGAAAAGTATATTGTATTATTTCCTTAGACGGTTCTATCTTCCCACAATTGATAAAATTCAAAATATAATGAATGCTCGAAAGCTTACATTCTGAATTTACAGCTGATATAGTGATCTTTAAATCTAATGGAACTAGCTTAGACCCATGCAAAATTGCACGGGCATACATAGTACAATATAAATAGACGTTTAATATATATTCTTCGTATTAGTTATCACACTATCGGAACAATGTTATTGTCAATATGTTAAAGTAGTCCTTCAACATTGCGTTATTTATTCACAATTAAAGTAGTAATTATCCGTCTGCAATTGCCTAACAAATCGTAGTCTATCCTAACTACAAAACACAAACGTCACAATTGTACAAATATTGATACTAAAAAACTCCACACAAGTGTATGGCAATATAAAATGTCTAATGACACAACCATGAAAGATAAATGGTGGTATTAGTTGAAAAACTTACTCGTATCATCTATGAATGTTCAATAGCTTATTAGATTTGAATGTATAGCTTCCTAAAACAAAACTCCGTAACTTCACAATTATACTGTCAGAAATGTATCCAAGCTTAGTTTCGGTAAGAATAAAAAAGTTATAAATGGTTACATAAATGAAACATCAAACTTTGAAAATCACTTGAGGCCACAAATATAACATAAGGAGATTGGAGACCACTGTCGAGCATAATTATAAAGTCAGAGGCGGAACAAACTTTTGAAGGTGATTATTAGCATTTTAACCCAATATTGCGCCATCCACATACAAAAAATCAATACCATCTACTCCCTTTAAGGCTAGGCTAGAATAAAGGCATTGACCTACAAAAAATCTATCCTATTATAATTTTAAAGTACAAAAATAAAATATACTTGTAAGCCTAAACATTCCATATATGAAAGTATATATCAAACAACAAAAAGTGGAAAAGGGAAAAAAAACCTAAATGTACGGTCAAATAACTTATTATTACCTAGAAGGAGATTTTTTTAGTAAAAGATAAACAATGTGAATTCAGGATAAACCAAAATTGCGAGCTTCTTGATGTATTATCGAAAGCTTCCTGATGTATCTAGGATTGTAAGTATGCTAAAATCGTCAACGGAGGTCACAAGAAAATAATCCATAAGGCAACCATAATAACTAACATTGAGAGCAATTGAAGGGTTGTGACTTGTGAGCATGAAGAACATAGGAAAAGTTGAGTAAAATGAATACACAAGGTAAAAACCTTATGTAGAAGCAAAATGATAATTGAACACCCAATTATCTGATCTCTACAGTTAAATGTGGAATTACAACCGTACAAACTCAAAGTTTTAATAGCCCATAATAAGTACTACAAATAAAATTAGTTACTGACAGATTTTTGGTGAAATATGTTCATCCAAATAAACATAAAAACATTACCCTTTAAAATCCAAATCCATGATGATTACTACAACTATAAAAAAAATGCGTAGAAAACTCAAATTAATCGAAAAAAAATCAGAAATTGCATCATAAAAAACTTATAGGAAATAAAAATACTTAGAAACCAATCAAAGTAAAATTACGAAAATAATGAAAATTGAGTTTGTGCAAATTATGATTTATTCAGTAATTTGTATGGAGACGGGGGATATCAAAAAGATAGTTGTGTTAATATATGAACTAAAGTTAAGTGAGAGAGGCAGTAAAGAAATTTTTTTTGTTAATAACAAAAGATCGCATGTTTTAATTAAGGTTAGGAAGATAACAGAATAATATGTATTGCCATTTTTTGTTTTGTTTTATATTTTACTCCAATAGGTTAAGTTGGGTGGGAAAATATTTCACGTGAACAGGACATGTGTCAAGTGGTTCTTCTTTTATAGTTTTATATAAATATATATAGATATAGATATAGATAGATAGATAGATAGAGATGCATCGAACGTGATTAATTATATAGCCCACGTAATAAACACTTATTGAATGATGGAAAATGATGGACTGATGTCTGATGGTGCATGTACCCAACCTATTGAAAAACACACAACGTCACACACTTAAATTGAAAAACACACAACGTCACGCACTGAAAATCAGAGGTAGCTCAAGTGGTAAGAGCACTCTTACTACAACCTTGAAGTTGGGGTTCGATTCTCACCCGCGATATTGTGCACTCATTTCAACAAAAAAAAAAAAATGGACTAACAAAAACAACTCAAAAATTACACGCTTTTTTATTTCTAATTTTCTAAGTACTTAATTACTACGGAGTATTGATTTATGCAGACGATTTGACCAAACTTTAATATCAACAATTGCATTTTTGACGGAGTAAATAAATTCTACGTCTTGAACATGTTATGCATGTATATACTATTGTAGGTCTTGTTTGGCAGAATTCGTTGTAAAGTGTTACCAGTTACGTCTAGTTTAGCTAAACTATGGATTGAAAGGTTACGTCGAGGGTTGTGACAAGAAAATCGTAAGTCTTTTTTTTTTTTTTAATATGGTACTATCTATTTAAAATTTAAGACGAGTCAAATAGTATTAAGTGGTAGTAATAAAGATAATTTTTTTTGGTATTTTCTAGGCCACAAGTGGGGTGATTTGGTGTATATTTGCCTTGTCTTAAGGGTAAGACGGATTTAGTGTATATTTGACGTCCTAAACCACAACTGACCGTCTGAAATGAGAATTTGTGATAAGATAAAGCAGGCTACTCTGGTCTTGTATTATGTTGCTGATTTGACTTTTGATATCACCACAACTTACCTTCTCCAAAAAAAAAAGAAAAACATTTATAATTGGTACCTTAATCTAAGCCATTTTTTTTGGTACAGAGTACTATCTAATACTAACCCGATTAATGGTATAATTTTAAACTCGAGTTTTTTCTCCTATTATATAAGTTATGATAATCTAACCACTTAGTTTTCTCACAGTTGCCAAAAAAAAAAGTTCTAATAATCATATTCCATAAAACCAAAAGATAATATCGTACATCAAGATCGGTTTAAGGACTTTAGCCTGAATGGATATATAATTCAAACCATGGTCCATGCAAATAACATACACTATATATTGTCACACAAACTAGAGTATAATAAAGATGCATAAAAATCCCTAAAACACACATAAAAATTTCCAAAATACCTTATGTTTAAGTGCTATATATTTAAATTATTTGTTGGTCTTGATGCTTGGAAATTCTAATCCCGAACCATCCAACTTTTCTTCCATAATTTTACTCAATTTTTCAACCATTTCCACGCTTAAAAGACTCTTCCAATCACCCACTTCACCTTTCCTAAATAACCCTTCATTCTCAAAGTATAGTATGGACTTCCCTTTCTTGTTAACTTCCAAATCCTTCATTTTATCGAAGCTACAAAGCTTCGAAATCGCGTCGACAACGCCATTTTCTTCTTCGGCAGTAAAAGGGTACCCTAAAAACTTGGCCAACTTCATCAATTGAAGGGAAACATCACTCTTTAAGTCCTCATACTTTAAGAACATAACTTTTTCAGGTGCCCTTAAACTTTCTTCCCAATACTTAAGCATATGATCCCAATATGGACCGTACCCTACATGACCTTTACAATACATATCAAATGCCTCTTCCAAAGAAAATGGTCCTAGACAACTAGGTCTAATTTTCTTTAAAAAGTGCCAAATTGACACAAAAGTGTCATAAGGGTTCCTACATATGTAAACAACCTTACATTTAGAGGTCACTATAGACCTAGGTAATGAATTGTAGGGCACATGGGATGAAAATAGTCTAGGAGAAGGAAGGTCTAAGAGATTAGGAAATTGATTGTTTGCATAAACTTTATATTCCAAGAAAGGCACAAGATCATGAGGGTTAGAGGTTAATAAAGGATGTGTCTTAGAGCAAATATCGAACTTGTTACGGTTAACCACCGCGAAAACAAGGGCTTTTAGCCAAGTGGTGCCCGATTTCGGAACCGTGGCGACCATAACATCACTATCTAGAGCTTGAAAATGGGTTTGTGCTACCATAATAGCTTGAATTTCCTTGGGTTGACACCAAAAACCTTGAAATAGGTAAAGGTATGGAGTTCTCCACCCTATAATTCTTGGAAGTGAGAGTAGTACTTGTTTGCACTCGTTTGAAATTCCTTCAAATTCATCCATTTCTTCTTGAGAATTTTGTTCTATTGGAAAGTGTAGAGTGCCCATAATATTTTTTTTAGATAAGAAAGGGTTAGCGTAGGAGGAAATTTTAGAGAGATGTATGTTTGTTGAAGGTGAAAAGCACGAGGTTTTATAGGCAAGACGTTTGCTATTTTTATAGTACGATTCGTCGATAGTGATAATGTTACTAGGAGTAGGAATTAAACATTTTGCATGCATGACATATACATTTTGGACGTATTGGGGTGGTCCTATATGAACAATTAATGACAAGCCGCACAAGCAGAATCGAAATACAGGCAGATGCACTTCTTTACATGTTTAGATCCCCATCATATAACTAGTATTTCAAGTTAAATAGGTCTCTCCTAAATAGATATATTGGTCTTAATTTAAGACAGGTCAATAAGTAATATTTCATTTATACGGATAAGAGAAAAGTGCAATATTTAGAAAATGATAAGTAGAATGGATTATTATTTGACCCGTCTTAAACTTAAGACGGATACTTTCGTTTAAAATGAGAATTTGTCTTTCAAGTTACTCTCTTCGTTTGAATTTTTACCTATTACATTTGGCACATACATGTGAAAATGAAAATAGACAACACTTCATGGTGCGGATTACGGAGGGAGTACAAGCCTTTTTTTTTTCCTGATTTAAGAGAGCGCATTATGTCGCGGTTAAGAATCGAACCCCCAAGTTCAAGGTTGGAATAAGAATGTTCTTACTTTTTAAGCAAACCTTTCTTAAACATTCCGAATTTTTCATATTCATAAAATGACCCTTAGTCTTTATATAATTATAATAACTCCGTTTATATCAGTTTCAATGTTTCACCGTCAAATCTAGTCATGGACTTTAAAAAACAATGTTTTTTTTCCATTCACTTACATAATTTTTTTATAAAATTAATTCACACAAAGCCATTTACGATTAAGGGCTAACAAATAATGAGATAAGGTAAATTTGAAAAAAAAATAATTAACCTAAAACTTGACAGTTTTCATTTTTGGTGTGAATGAGCGTTCCTGCTAGGTGCCAACTGCCAACCCCTAAATCCGCCATTACTCAAAGCCGCCTCACACCTTTTACTAGGGGTGAGCAAAACCGGGTACCCGGTACGGTTTAAATAACCGTATCGGGTACCCGGTTTTTGGAAGGCCAAAAATTAATACCCGGATCCGACCCGGTTTAACCGGGTACCCGGTTTTCGTATACCCGGTTAAACCGGGTACCCGAAAACCGTATACCCGGATCCGGTTTAATTGATAATGCTCAAACCTAGAATTCGAGTCCACAACATTAGGAACGACCAATAAATAAATTGCTTATATAATCCATTAGAATCATTATTACAAAACACAATACTTGCAAAGTCAGTAGGTAAAATAGCAAAATACAAATTTGCAATACTTCACACAGAAATTTGTCACTGATAAAGTAAGTTGCGTATATTACAAGTTTCACATAAAATGATTGGTGTTCAAAATTTTACCCATATAGTCAAAATAGAAAACAAAATTGTACATACAACTTTTTTTTAGTTATTTTTAATTAAACCGGGTCAAAACCGTATACCCGGTTTTGATTTTCCCCGACCCGGACCCGGTACGGTTTTTCTAAAAACCGTATCGTATACCCGGAAATTCGTATCGTGTACCCGGAAATTCGTGTAATTAAAACCGTATACCGTATCGTATCCGTATATTAAAACCGTATCGTATATTTTTGCTCAGCCCTACCTTTTACCAAACAAATTCGTTATATATAACCGCATTATTCCACTTCGACTTAAGTTTTCTCACTGCCTAGTGCCTACCTAGCTAGATCTCATATAAACACTATTCTGTATATGGGAGAGTTCTAAATCCATGTTACTCCATGCCCTTTCAAATTGTTCTTCCCATTTAGAAATGACGCAATATACAAATTCTCATTACTAAACACAAGCACTATCCGTTATAAGTTGATCACGGATAATGCCCTCTCAAAATATGTAAGTGAGGAGGACAAGTGGTGGGCAAATGAAAACCCCCACTTGCCCTACCTCTCACTTGCATATTGTGAGGGGAGCATTATCCATCTTTAACTTGTGACGGATAGATAGATAATACCCTTTTCTTGTGAGACGAACTGAAACAAATATTAATGTAGTTATCAATACACACATAGATAGGGTAAAAATTATAAAGATAAAGAAGATAAAACATTAAAAAACCCTACATATTTTTATCTCATTTTCTTCATAAATAATGTATTCACATACATTAGTTTTATATACATATTTTTGAAACAAAAAACATTATAATAGTTGGATAGCGAACGACATTAATTCTGTTTGGTAAAGTTAACTGGATAGCTGAAAAATGAAACATAAGGTCATTAATGGATAAAGTAGCTGAAATTTAAGAGTTGATGATAATGTAACTAATTAAGTATACAAAAATATTTGGCAAACTAGCTAAAAAGTTAGCTGATATTTAATGAAATAACGTAAAAAGATGTAATAATGATTTAATATTATAAATTAAACGGATAAAAATGGAATATAATACAAGATTAGGTAACTTTTTCTCAAATGCGACATTAGGTAATATTTTATTTTATTTGGTTAAATAATCTACTCACTAAACACTTGTAAAAAAAAAAACAAAGTAACTAAGTATTTGATCTATTTTTCTAAAGTGTTTTTGGACTTAAAAACACTTTTTAACCAAACATATCAATATTAAAAAGGTTAAATATAAATTCTCAAAAGCTCGAAATTTATCTTTTTGATCATAAAAATAAAAGTAGTAATGTGTTGCTTCTAGTTTTTAAAAACTAAGCTAAAGAGTAGGAAGAAAAATGTATTAAAAAGTGATCAATAGCGCACATTAAAAACGATGGTATTTAAATAGTCATTAAAGATGAGTGGGACATGCGGTATTTGTCAAAACAAGTCGCTGCCGACAGGAATATGAAGCACGAGTAGATAGTAGTTGAGATGTTCAGGAATAGAAATAGAAACTCCCTCGTTATTTTCCAGTATTACTCTAAAGAGGTTGGAGACACGGAGTTATCAATTGCCAATGCCAATCAGACACATTAGGTCCTACTTGCTTGTTGAGTTAGCACCATAATGGCAAAAACTCATTTATTTATGATTATATCCGTTATAAGCTTATGATGAGTTATACTCACACGGATTGGTTAAGATAAGTTATTTGTGATTTTCTAAACTTGTCTTATGTACCCTTAGCTTGTGGGAGATTCTTGACCAATTACAAGTTTTTCACTGATATACTCGTTATTAGACCATGTTATTTGGACTTAATTTTGTTAAATTAAACTGAACTAAACTTGTAAAAATTTTAACTTGCAAACTGAATTTAAAGAATTTGAACTACATTTATAAGAACGGGCCTAAGCTAAACTTAACTTAAAAAGAGTGATTTTAAATCCACATAAACAAGGCCTTAATATTCCACCATTCTTGTGGAAAAATATGGATTTATAGCCTTGTAGATAAGAATGACACTTGTATCCCAATTGATCATAATTAAAGAAGGATTAATTAATGACATTTGGGATTGTAAGGCCGATCTACCATCCTCACACGTCACATTATATGGTTCTATTATTTTAATATATTGTGTACGTTGTATGTGAGAGGGTGATATAGACATTGTTATGGGGTTTATATACAAAATATAGTAAGGGTTCAAATCAAAAATGATAATTCATATAGAATTATCATAGAAATCAAATGCATCAAATTGATATGAAAACGACGTAAAATATTAGAATGACAAACCTGAGCCTAACAAATTCACATTTTCTCTTTAAATTAATTTCTACTCTCAATTGTTATCCTTTTATTTTTGGCACAAAGATCAAGGAAAGAGTTGAGACCCATTTGTGGTTCCACTTAGTGGATTACAAGTGAACAATAGTGTCAGTAGGTAATCAAATTACTCATTTAAATCATTTTAAATGTAAAAAGGACAACAATTAACTGAGACACCCTAAGAAAATAGGACAACAATAATTGACCCGGACGGAGGGAGTACTTTAGAATTATTATTCTTATCAGGGTTAAGAAGCATAGTTTTAACTTTTAAGTTCCCTCTATGGAACGGAAGGTTAATGAGCAATTATCGTCTCCCAAAATAAAATTGGTTATATTTCTCAGATCATGGTAGTTCAACTTGAGAAACCGACGACCTTTATTATGTTTGATAATCACACGATCCGAAGGCATGTTTTATGTAGAGAGGAATGTGAACATTGATTATATTGAACTAGAGAGACGAGGGACACGGGTAAGAAGGTAAGGTGATTTTATCTAGTGAAATACCAATAAAATCGTTGATATAGGGTACCACACTAATTAAGGTTCAACTATCCACCCTAAAAAAATCGGGAAAAGTAGTCTGCTCTGTCCACGTAACCCTAAAAAAATCCCCAAAAATCATCATCTGAACCACCACATTCAGCTGCCACCATCTGCCACACACTCAAGCTCCTCTATTTTCTCGGCCCTCCTCCGGAGATGGGTCGTCATCCTCGCTCATCTCCGGCGGTATGATTCCCTTTCGCACTGCTGTGGTCCGTCTCATCGTCGATCGGTTCTAAATAAATAAGTGTGCTACCCGCTCTTTCCGGCCGTGTGTATCCGCTTTGTTCTTTGTGACCTCTTCTCTGGCCTGTATCTTGCTATCATCTTTGACTCCTGATCCTGAAATGGTTTGGATGGTTGTCATTTACGGTATCGTTTTCGGAACTGGGATGGTGATTTCGTCAGTCGATATGGTCTGGGTTCTTTACTTTACGGATCTTGTCTAGTGTATCGGAGTCGGACTGGTGTTCCCCTTCCCCTCGTCCCTTCCCCCACCGTCCGTGTCTTTCACTCGGGTAAGTCTTGGTTTTTGAGATGAAAATTACCAAAACGATTTATTTTCTTTCCCGTATTGTTGTTTCTGGATTAATCTTGTGTCTCCCCATCCCCTCGCCCCTTCCCCCACTGGTTAGTCCAAATATGACATACTAGGTTTTCTCTTTTCTTTATTGTTTGGTTTTTTCATCTCTACTGTCTTTGTATTGTTATCAGTTAGTTGGCTGGATTGGAATCACCATTCTGATAGTTTGGATCCGTTGATGGTCCTTAGCCATATGTTTGTTGCTGGAGTTCTTGGTTGCTTAGTGCTTTGTGCTGGTTGTGTCTGGGTGTTGGGTTGAATATGGCTCCTAATGTGTCGAGTGGGTGGCCGTTTATTTTTTGGTTGTGGTTCGTTGATGGTTCGGGTCCTCTTAGGGTGAATGAAGTTGGGCTGGGCTAATACGAGTTTGGCTGTGGAGTTGGCCGGTGTTGCTGTGGTTGTTTTCTCTCCTCATGAAAGGACTTTGTTGGAATTGCAGGGGATTAAATAATCCGCTTGCTCCTACAATTGCGAAGACTAAAGTGCTTCTCTCTAGTACTTATTTTGATTTTTTGTTTTTATCCGAAACAAAGTGTAATGCTGATGTAGTGGATCCTATGTTTCGTTCTTTTGGTTTTTCTCGAAGTATAGGAGTTGATGCTATTGAAACTAAATGAGGTCTTTGGTTTGGATTTAGGGTAGGACTTAATGTAGTTTGTCTTGTTGCTTGTCAAAATTTCATCATCGTCAAAATTTTGCTATGTAATGGATCAACTTGGTATTTGTGTCTTGTTTATGGTGAACCCGTTGTTCATAAAAGACCCTTGGTTTGGAATGAGTTAGGCTCATGGATCAATTCATTTGATGGACCTTTCTTACTCATTGGTGATTTTAATCAAGTTGATTATCAAGAAGATAAGTTAGGTGAGTGTAATAAGCGTATTGTTGGAGCAAATTTTTTCAGAAATTGGAAGGTTGAGCATCACCTTATGGATATTCCTTTTAAGGGTCAAAGATTTACTTGGTGTAACATGAGAAAAGACCAAAGTATTGTTTACGAAAGGCTTGACAAGGCCTATGGTTCATGGGATTGGAATAATCTTTTTCCTAACTCTGGGGTTATTCACTTACCAATTCAACTTTCTGATCACTCTCCTATTATTTTTGAAACTGATCTTTCTTCGATCTCTGGCAAACGACCATATAAATTAGAAGCTTGGAATTTTGAGTATGAAGAATGTATGGAATTGATTAAAAAAGAATGGCAGTTCATTATTTATGATTCTAGATCTTTTCAGCTTATTAGAAAACTTTTAAGGGTAAGGAATTTTATGAAGAAGTGGTCTATTTCTAAAAGAAACGCCTGGAGAGATAAATGGACTGAATTTGATAAAGAGCTTGAAAGTGGAATGGAAGATGTGGTTAATAATGTAGATTCTGATAAGACGATATTTGTTCATATTTATACCCCTTATTTATATATTTATATGGTCGTTTATCGTATTATTTGAGGCACTTGTCATTCATTTACTAATTTTGGGATTTTACTAGTTAAATATTATTTTGACGTAAAAGAATTAATTTAATGTTATTTTGGACTAACAAGTGGGAAACCGTGTTGTTTAAGGTTTGAAAGAGCTAAGAAAGAATTTGAAGTCTTTGGGCCAAGTTTACGAAAGGAAAATTACAAGTAGAAGTCAACTTGGGCTGAGAATTGAGCCCAAGAAAAGCATGTGGTCCAAGGAGGTTAGGAGTCAAGTGACGGGAAGAACAAAAGAGTCAAGACAGAAGCTACGCACAAGATCTGACGGTAATGCAAGATGGAAACTCCTGTCAATCGCAAATTCTCCATTTTTTGATCTCTTCCTCTATTTTAATCACAAACTTTATCCTACTCCTTGCAAAATATATCCAAAATCTATCCCGTATATCTGAATACAAGTATATAAATACCCGTCTCAATATCAGAAAAGATAGGAGGTGAATACCCATATATTTTATAGAGAAAGATGAGCGAAACGAGTGACGGTTCAATCGTTTGGGTCACAATATGAAGATGAAGCAGTTCTCGGACGCCGTCTTAGTACACGTCCGAGTATGGGTGAATTTCCGGTTCGATCGGAGGCGTGATATCCGAGGGTCGAGTTGTGGGTTCTGGGCAATAAAAATAAGTTCTTCTTACTTCTTCTTGTACCTAATTATTGATTGAATTCGTTGATTAATTTTAGTATTAAACCGTTGGTTGTTTATCGTTAATCTTCAGTTATTTGTATCCAATATTTTACTCGTCTTAATTATAAGTTCCAATTTCAGTTTATTAATTTGTTATCTTATTATGATTGGAATTGTATGCGTTTGCTAATTGTACGATTCTGGCTTAGTTCGAGTTGTATAATACGAGTAGCGACTAGTTGGAATTAATCTCTGCAAATTGGGGTTAGTTTAGGTTAGGAGTAATATTTGGTCAGTTAATCTATTAGGTAGTGACGACACTTAAATGGTTAATTGGATTAATTATGTTTTCTTGGTTCAATAATGCTTCTAATCCGGTCTTTAGTAGGGTGTGATAAACTTACATCGGTCGGTTAGTTTAGAATCGGTCTAGGCTTAGTTCAGGTCGGTTGCAATTAAGAGAAGATAGGGAGTTCTTGTTATCTTGAGTTCCGCAGTTAATCTATAAACAAACTAGAGATTTGACGTAAACAAATATCGGTTGACATTCTAAAATTACCATAAGAAATGTGTGCTTAATGGGGTATTCAACTTCACTTTTAGACATTAGTATTTAGTTACGTTAGTTTATTAGAATCACAAATGAAACCCCCCTCATCGTAAATATGTTAATAGCCGTAAATAAAAATATATATGTAAGTTAGTTAATGAATATTACTAGATAGTTAATTAGTTTTTCCAGTCTCTCCGTGGGATCGACCCTACTTATCCTTTACTATGTTTATATTTTTGAGGCTAAGATAGGTAAATAAATTGTTAATTTGTATGCGCAAACGACACGTATCAGATTCTAATAGGTTTCTTTCCGCTCATCAGAGACTCCATGAGTTTGCTACAAACTCGGCAATTTTTTGGAAGCAACGCGCCAAAATTAAATGGACTATCGACGGAGATACTTGTACCAAATACTTCTTTAATTGTGTTAAAGGGAGAGCTGGAAAAAATTTCATTGTGGGCATTAAGAACAAAGACCAAGAGTGGACTTTCGATAAAGATGAAATTGAAACAAATTTTGTTGATTTCTACTCTAAGCTCTTCAAGGAAAACGAAGGTACTGAGAGTTTTGATGAATTTTTTATTCAAGAGAATTCAATTTTCTTAGTGTTTCAAGAGGTATTCTGTGTGAAGATGATCAAGTTTCTCTTGCTAAACCTTTTTCTAATAAGGATGTTAGAAGAGCGATTTTTCAGCTCGGAGCACTTAAATCTCTAGGCCCTGATGGTATCCCTGCTATCTTTTTTCACAAGTGTTGACACTTTATCAAAAATGAAGTCACAAACTCTGTTTTGGATATTTTAAATAATAATCATATTCTTAAGGAGATAAACAAAACATTTATTACCCTTGTTCCTAAATCTAATGGAGCGGAATTTGTGGAACATTATAGGCCGATAAGTCTTTGTAATGTGATCAAGAAAACTGTAACCAAGTGCATTACAAATAGACTTAAAGGATTTATGAGTAGGTTAGTGGGTGATTTTCAGAATGCTTTCGTTCCTGGAAGATTTATTGGAGATAATGTGCTCATTTCTAATGAAATTTTCCAAAACATTTCGTCTTCAAGGAGTGGTAAAATGGGGAGAATGGCTTTTAAATCTGACATGAGTAAGGCGTATGATAGAATGGATTGGAATTTCATTAGAGGTACTTTGACTATGATGGGTTTTCCCGAAAGACTTATTACTCTCATTATGAAGTGTGTATCTACGGTTTCTTATGAAATTCTCATAAATGGGGTTCCTTCTCGAAGAATTATCCCAAATTGTGGCATTCGTCAAGGTGATCTTGTCGCCTTATCTTTTTGTCTTATGTACCGAAGTCTTATCACGGAATATTATTCAGCTTGAGAAGAAAAACTTGATCCGTGGTATTAAGATTAGTACTTCTAGTATCACGGTCTCCCATTTGCTCTTTGCGGATGATTCTTTGTTCTTCTCTGAAGGCAATATTGATAGTTGTGTTCATTTGGCGTCTACTCTTAACAAATACTGCATTGCATCGGGTCAAAAGATTAATGATAATAAATCGGCTATCATGATCAGTCCAAGTTCTAGTCTATCCTATGCCTCTGACTGTATGAAGATTTTTAAAGTCTGTGCTAATTGCTCAATGGATTCTTATCTTGGGTTTTCTTCAGATATTGGTAATTTGGAGGCTGGAAGAACCAAAAAAGAAATCTTTGAAATCATTTTGGATAAGATTAGGTGTCGAATTTCAGCGTGGAATAGGATTTTGCTATCATCTGCTGGTAGACTATCTTTGATTTCTTCTATCCTATCTTCCCTTTCTATTTACTTTCTATCGGTATTCAAAATACTGGTAAGTGTGACGGATAAGATTGACTCTCTTCTGTCACATTTTTGGTGGGCTGGGTTGAAGAAATCGAAATCTATTAGTTGGTGTAGTAAGCTATTTATCAACCAACCAAAGGGATTGGGGGTTTGGGTATTCGTAAATCAAAGAATTAATCAAGCGTTGTTAGCTAAGATTGGATGGAGGATGATCAATCACTCAAATTCTTTGATTTCTAGAACTATTGGCGCTAAATATGGATTGCATTGTCTAAATGGAAATCTTATTTATAAGAAGAGTTTAAATTCTTCTTGGGGTTGGAAAAGTATTATTTGAGGTCTTCAGCTTATTCAGCCTTTTATTGCTTGGAAGGTTGGCCGCTTTTCTGAATTAAATGTTTGGGACTCTAAATGGGTCGATGACGCTTCTCTTTTACCTCTTTGTCATGATCTTATTTCAAGTTATCCATCCCTAAAGAATCTTAAGGTTAAGCATTTAATTAAGGCAAACGGCTCATGGGACTCTAACCGAATTGGTATGTTTCTTGATCCTGATTGGGTAGCTAAGATTTTGGCGATCCCTTTGAGTTGTTGGGATTTTGAAGACTCCATTTACTGGACGGAATCTGTTAGTGTTTCTTATGATGTCAAGAAGGGTTATTCCACTGCTTTCAATCTCTCTTGGAATGCTCAGGCTACAGTTAAAGATCTTAGTAGGGTTGGAGCCGATTTAAATATATTCGTTAGAAAGAAACTTTGGCACCTTCCAGGCCCCAAGTCATGGACTATTTTGTTATGGAAAATTTTGACCAATTTTTTTGCTGTGGGTGAAGGGTTCATTAGAAGGGGTTTTGAGGGTGATTTTAATTGTCATCTTTGTGACAGTCAGACTGTGGAAACATGTGATCACCTCTTTAGAGATTGCGTGTTTGCTAATAAAGTTTGGGCTGGAAGTGTTTTAGGGATCCATGCTCATATCGGAAAAGAATTAAGCATCCAAATTTGGATTAAAAATTGGTTATCTTTGATTCAAAAACTTCCAGATTGGGAATCGCTGGCTCTTTCCTTTCTTTGCACCTTATGGAATATTTGGGGGTGTCGATGTAAAAAGATCTTTCAAGAGGAACCTATCACACCTTATGGAGTTATGAAGGTTTATGAAAACTCTTATAGTCTGGTGTTAGAAGCTGAGAAAGTCAGAAGCGGTAGGCTGAATCCTTAAGGAGTGTTACATGACCATCCTGTTGATAATGAGTTGACTGATCTAAGAAACAGTATATCCTTTCCATTTATCTCTGCTAAGAATTATTGTGACCAGCTTGAGTTGTTTGTAGATGCTTCGTGGTATAAAAACCTCTCCGCTGGTCTTGGCTGGGCTATCAGGAGGAAATCTGGTGAAGTGATTTTACAGGGCAACCGTTGTTTTGCTGCTCAAAGTGCGGACCAAGCTGAAGCTCTGGCCATTCGGGATGGATTAAATGCTGCTTTGAAATATAAATTTGTTCATATCTCTCTTTACTCTGATTGCCTGCAGGTGTTATCCCAAGTTCTTAAACTAAATCGGCCTCATCATAGAACGAAGATCATCATTGAAGACATTTTTAATATGGTTCATAGTTTCCATTGTATTTCATTTTGTTACGTTCCTAGAAACTGCAATATGATAGCTCATAGATTAGCTAAAGGAGCCACTAGTGGAAAAAACCACTATCACGACACGGTTATCGTGGCGGTTCATATAGAAACGACGCAAAAAGCCCAAATATTTGGCGGGAACACATTTTTTATGTATGTAGGAGGTCTATTGTGGCGGTTATATGAAGAACCGCCGTGATAATTCAAACTTTTAATGGCGGTTCCAGATTAAAAACGCCACCATAAGTCATTTGTGGTGGTTATATGAACAAACGACGCTACAAATGACGCTAAAAGTTATTAGTAAGTGGCAAGTTTTTTGGGCTAAAAACCGCCATTAATTACTATTGAGTCGGATTTTAATCACAACCGACATTAATAGCAAATAAAAAATCAAGGCGCAAAACCCTTAAGAGATCGATTTATTAGCCTGTTCATCTTCAAACCCCCAAATTAACGTGCAAACCTCCTGAATTCAATCCTCAATAGCAAGCTGATAACAACAACCATCCAGGCAGTCGTTTCCTTCTCACGTCTCCGCCGATAACCGTGCTATTCCTTCTTACGCCGCCATTGACAGCCATTAGACTCCTTCTTCACACCAATTTCAAAGGATATAAAGCCATCTTTAAAACCTAATAACGACTTTTCCTCCTCTTCACTATAATACTGATCGTTTCCGGCTACACCGCACAAGCAACGATACAAAGCCACCGCCCTTCATCAAAGGTACTTTTGATATATATATTTCAATTATAGTATTTTATTAAAATTACTCGAAGTTGCATCTTTATCAATATCATATAATTGATTATTATTGTATTATTGAATTATTGAATTATAAAGTAACATCTGTATTAGTATAAATGGAATATTTGTCTTAGGTTGGTTAAATATTGAGTTTAAATTCAGGTATTTGCTGCCCCGTTTTCATTTTGGTACGATTCAGTTTTAGTACTTATGTTGTGTCGAGTTACAATGTGTTAATCGCGGTTGTTAAAGAGGTCGATGGGTATGAATCTAGGATTGATTTCTTTCCGTGTTAGAGTTGAAATAGAGGCTAGTAAGTAGTGATGACGGCCCATGTTTTGGTGTGTTGGAGTCTGTTGGTGAGTTGAAATAGACGCATCAGAAGTAGGCATATAAAAAATAGTTGACGAAACTGCAAGGGTTTGTTTTGACGCTCGTGCTCTCATACTCGATGTCAGAGTACTGCCAAAGTCATTGTATAATTTCAACTGCAAAAATCCATGATTTTCTAGATGAAAAATAATTGAATAAAAACAAAAAATAAGTAGTCACTAACACAAAACAGATGATAGAAGACGGTTCAAAATCGTTCTGAAAGCTGTCGTTACCCGTTCTCTTTGTCTAAGAGCACGGTTATATAAAAGTAGAAACGTCCTGGATAGTTTTACAAAAGAGCACGGTTCATTCTTCAACCTTCTCAAATGGTAGCACATTAACTGATCCAAATACTCCAAATTAGGCTCACTTCTAAATTGACCTCCATGAAAAAAATTTAGCACCACATAATCATTAATTATTTCCTATTACCAGGAAAAAATTATTTTAGTAATTATAAAAAGACAATTACACAATGTCTAGTTTTAATATTGAAACAACAATCAGAATTACCCAGTTTATAATTTTAATATTAAGACAATTATAAGAAACACAAAATTTGTGGGTAAACATAAGAACATTAACGAATTGAATAAAAGACCTTGAAAGTTGTCTTCTTTTTGGAAAAAATGTAGTATGATCACGTTAAAAGCCTCTTATCAATATTGGATTAGAAATTAATTGATAGTATTGTAGGAATTCACACTAGTGTACAGAAACTGATTGATACAATTAGGGGAAAAGAGGCGAGTGATAGGAATTGGTGATAGTGTAGTTCAATAGAATGAGCGTATAATGCATTAATGTGGATTGTGGAGTGAAGATTTTTCTTTTAATAGAATAAGTTGGTATGGAATTAGCTTTGTAAAGTAACCTAGTAAATATAGTTAGGTTCGTAAAAACCGGACTATTATCTTAACACAAACTAAAATGTGGGATTATTATTTTATAAGAAATAAGGTGGAATCATTTTCGGAAGATTGTTCAAACGT
>JAIUZE010025539.1:0-27048 GCA_022085475.1 Heliosperma pusillum | reverse complement strand
CTTATATACTTAGTAATGTAGTAGATATATTCGAAGTAGGAACCATGGGCCATGGGAAGAAGGGAAGGTATTTTATGAAATAAATATATTAAAGTTAGAATTATCGTTAACACAAAAATTTTAAAGGAACTGCTCACTAAGTTATTGAGAGACCATTTTGTCGTACCCTTTTATATAATTTTTTTTAATATAATTAGTTTTTCCACATGGTTCGTTTTGGAATTAGTTTTGATAAACGACCATTTTGGTAAAAGACCCTATATATTATACTTTTATATATATACCGTGCATGCAGCAATAAGCATCATGTTATCTATTCAAGTGTCATACTGCAACTACAGTAGAAACTCTTTAAATTAATACTCAGTAAATTAATAAACTCTCTGAATAATAAATTTACCCGGTCTCGACTTGGGCCAATGTAAAAAATTGAAAAACTCGATAAAATAATAAGATAGTCATTTTTTGGGAGATCCCTTTTAATTTTCGGTCTCAAGAAAATCATAAATTAATAATTCATAGAAACTAAAAAAATATATATGTATTACACTCTATTGAAATATGATTCAATAATTGTTTGTTTTCCTTTAAAGTTCAAGTCTATTTGGAGCTCATCTCTAACTTTTCTTATTGCATACAATAGCTCAAGTGTTGTATTTTTGTATTGTATCATAAAGTTGTGAAGAGTGTTCGGCGCCATAAGTGCTTCCTTTCGCGTAATAGGCTCCAAAGACACCATATCATCTTCGCCGTCATCATCTGCATTGTTCTTAATGATTTGTTCCTCATGATTTGTTCCTCTTGTTTACAATTACTTCAAAACTCATTATAAATTTTGAAAGCATATGAACACAGTAGTTACATTGAGTCTTAATAATGCTAAGCTTGGAGTCCCAAGGTTCGCTGCAATGTAATTCTAAGAGGCATAGACTAATTTGCCTTTTTGTTTGGTATGTATAATTACTTAGTTTATACGGAAATATAAATTACGTTGAATCGGTTAAAAACTCTTTAAATTAATAATTATTAATTTATCGATAAATTAATAACTCTCTAAATTAATAAATTTCTCCGGTCCGGATATTATTAATTTATAGAGTTTTAACGGTATTTAACAAAAGCATAAAAAAATAGTAAATAACCTCTTTCAATTTATGTGCCTATTTACAAGGAAACAATCATAATAATTCTAATTCAGGATATCCTATCTCGGATAACGTATCGGCATAAAACTGATGTAATCCAGGATATCATATCTGGTGTAATAATTATATATCCTCAATTTCGCTCTTATATATTAAAATCTTTCAAATCACCACAATAGAAATTCAAAATTATCATTATTCTCATAACTATTAGAAAAGAAAACATAATGTTGAAACTTTTGTTTGTTATATTGGTTGCTATGTGTGTTACAAATCAACAATTTGTAACTGGATTCACAATTTTCCCAGCACGTTATTGGGTAAAAATGGAGAATGGGTTAAACCAAGATCCCCTTGATTTGCATTGTAAACGTTATAATTTTGAAACGGAAAAAGATGATCTTGGGCTTCAACACATACTTCCAGGAGGCAATTTTTCATTCAATTTTAAAACCTCATTCTTAAAAACATTCTACAAATGTAACGTAACATGGTATAATCATGGTCGTCTAACGAATATGAATGCATTTGAAGGCGACCAACCTTTTGAAGATGGTAATTGTGGAGGTCGTCATTGCAATTGGAAATTTGCGAGTGATGCAATTTACTTATACAACCTCAAGAAAGAGAAATATATTCGTGTTGGAACTTGGGATAAGTGGAGCTTTTAATGTATATAAGTTGCTCTAAAAATTTGCAATGTATATGCTATTATCTATAAGTAATAAGATTATAATATTCTCATTTGTTTACTCTTAGGTCAATAGCAATGGTTGTAATTCTATAAAAGCTTTTTATATTGCCATATAAACATATTTTATCATATATGATGATAAGGGTAAAGTTGTGTTATCTTAATCAAAATAAACCTAATTCAATACTAACTAATAAGGGTATCAAATCCACAGGGAGGCGATAAAATTCTATTTGTTAATAACTAAGTCTGTTTTTAAAGGTAACATTTTATGGGGTTTGGATGGTTTGTTTCTAAACTAATTGCAACAATAACAATAATAAAAGGTGAAATCAATAAGATTAAAAAGTTTAGGGTCTCAGGTTCACTAGGATTATTATTTAGGGATAGAGGGATAATCATTTAGCATGCAATAAATTTATCTAAAGTCACAAGATCGGTCAATTCAATTATGCCATGTAGATCAATAATTTAACATGTGATCGCTATCATTAAACGAGTTCTATTCAATTTTCGTAGCCTTTATTAGTCTTAACCCGGTCGGTGAAAATCCTAATTTGCGAGACTAGGTGGTTAATCCGGGCCAGTAATCAATTAACTAGGTTTAAGACGATAATCAAACGATAACCAAGCAATTACAATTGCAATTAAATTAATTAATCTACCCCTTATAAAAGTCATAGATCCCCTTTTAACCCTAGATATGAATTTAGGTACTCTTATTAATTATACCCACAACAATTAAATACATATACGACATAATTAAAACCATAAAATAGATTAAAAGCAAAGGTATTGATAACTAAAGATTTAAACTTGAATAACAATGGAAAAGTAGTAATTACCGATTACAAAGTTGAATCAACGAGAGGGTTATTGCGAAATTTGAAGTAATACGATAGCTAATGATAATAATACTTAGCCCATATTCTATTCATTTTCCACTCTAAATTTTTGAGCAAACATATCACTTCTCTATCCTCATCAAACAAAACCCTAACCTCTCTATCACCATTGTTGAGTCCTAAACCCTTCAAGTTTCAAACTATCATATCTCACTCAATTCTCACTCAAATCTCTTAGTTTTTATCTTATTCTTTCTCTTTTCTTCATCTATTTCTTTTAAGGTAAGAAAGGTCTAATATTTCTCACTTTCATTTTCTCATCTTTTTCACAAGATGAAATTGTTCATCTTTTATGTTCAAATTTGTAGGAGGAGACCTAGAGGATCCGGACAGGGACTACTTCCTAATAGAAGAGGAGCTTGAAGACTAGTGAAGACGCAAAGAGGTAACAGTGATGGGTTATTCGATATCATTATGTGTTTTAAGTGTTAATTGTAGTATTTATTAGTGAAAGATGAATTCTTTATGTTAGTCTCATATGAATATGTGTAAATTGTTCATTCATATGTGTAAATTCATCTCCTCTACTTATCTTCCACTAATCTTATACGGGTCGGGTTTGGGTCGGGTCAGTTTGGGTCGGGTCAGTTTGGGTCGGGTCATATCGGGTTTGCTCAACCTTTCGAGTCGGGTCGGGTCGGGTCGGGTCACTTTCGGGTTTGGGTCACTTTCGGGTTTGGGTCACTTCGGGTTTGGGTCACTTCGGGTTTGGGCCATTTCGGGTATGTGTCATTTTGGGTCAGATTATTTTAGATTCATATCTTATTTATTTAGGCCATTTTCAGGTCAAAATGATAAAGTTAGTTTTCAAGTCAAGCCCAGCGTCGAGCCATACTCGCACGGGCCGACTTCGACCAAGCCGAGCTTTAGCTACACGTGGGCTATCTCGTCCCATTTTCAGTTTATCACCCCTAATCACAATAAGTTGGGTCATTTAGGATCATTTCAAATCAGGTCGTCTGTGGGTCGCTGGTTTTGGGTCGGGTCTATTTCGGGTCACTCAAGGTTCGGGTCGGGTCTGGGTCGGCTCGGGTCAATTCGGGTTTCGGGTCATCCTCGGGTCAGGCAATTCCAGGTCGCTTTCGGGTCTCGGGTCAGCCTTATCGGGTCGGGTTATTCGGGTCGGGTCAGTTTTGCCAGGTTAATAGAACAGGAGCTTGAAGACCAGTGAAGAAGCAAAGAGGTAACGGTGAAGGGTTACTCGATATCATTATGTGTTTTAAGTGTTATTTGTAGTATTTATTAGTGAAAGATGAATTCCTTATGTTAGTCCCATATGAATATGTGTAAATTGTTCATTCATATGTGTAAATTCATCTCATCTACTTATGTTTCACTAATCTTATGCTAAGTTATATTTATGTTGTTGATTATATCTATTTAACATTGTTGAACTTGAGTTCGGTAAAAAATGTGCCTTTAATTGCCTTAATTGATCTTATGCAATGGTTGGTTATGCTTAGAATGTATTTAATGAGTTTTGTTGATGATAAATGATGATTAAAATAAGTGGGTATCAAAGGATTTGGAGTAATTGTTGTTGTTGAATGTTGTTTGCGGGCTTGTTGTCCCAGCCGGCCTACTGGCCGCCGGTCACTCCAACCGGCTGGGAGCCCCTGTAGTGAAATTGGACAAGTTTGCTGAATTTGCGAGTAATGTAAGTCGCAGCCGGCCCACCAGCGGCCGGTCCCCCCAATTGGCTTGGCACCCCTATATATTTTGGTTGATTGTTTGATAGACTGCGTGCCCTAGCCAGCCACCCGGCTGCCCCCCCCCCCCCCCCCCCCGGCTGAGAGTCACCCCTCTTTCCTTCCATGTGTCCAAGCCGGGTACGCGGCCGCCGGTCCCCCTGACCGGCTGGGACTCCCTGCACTAACCCCTTTTCGTAAAATGATCATATCTTCTTTGTTACTTACTCGTTTCGGGGTTCTCTTTCTAAATTATGGATTCCCCTAAAATTTATTAATCTCATTATGAAATGCATTACTTCAGTATCATATGAAATCCTAATAAATGGTATTCCTTCTAAATGGATGATGCCTAAGGGTGGGTTAAGACAAGGAGATCCGTTATCTCCTTATATTTTCGTGATCTGCACTGAAATCCTTTCTCAAAATATAAGAATCGCGGAAAATATTGAGATCCTAAAGGGTATCAAAATATCAAGGCAATATGAGCCAAATTCCCATCTTCTCTTTGCACATGATCCTATTTTCTTCTTAGAAGGTAATTCGGAAACTTGCAGGACGATGAAAAAGATTATTGATCTATACTGTAACGCATCTGGGCAATTTATTAACAAACTTAAATAAACTATTTTGGTGAGCCCTAATGCTACTCTATCCTTTGCTAAAGATTGTAACGATATCATTAATGTATGTGGCAATTCTTTCATGGGAAAATATTTAGGGGCTCCAACTGATATTGGGATTGACAAAAGAAAATCTAAAAGGGATATTTTTAGATATGTTATTGATAACATAATTAAGAGGACATCCTTGTGGAATGGAATTCTTCTTTCACAAGATGGTAGACTTACGCTGATTTCTTCTATCCTTTTCTCCCTTTCTACTTTCATTCTATCGGTTTTTAAACTACCGGTAAGTATGGCATGAAGAATTGATTCTCTTCTATCACAGTTTTGGTGGAAGGGATTACAGAAATCTCAGGGAATCAGTTGGTGTAGCAAGTTATTCCTCAGCCAACCCAAAGGAAAAGGGGGTATTGGTATTCGTAATACTGCTTGTTTTAACAAAGCCCTCCTAGCTAAGACTGGATGGAATATTCTTCAGTCTAATTCCGCCTTAATTATTAGCCGCACTGTCGGAGCCAAATATAATTTATCTATGAATAATATTGGAGGGTTCAAGGATCGTTCTAATTCCAACTGGCACATTCCTCAGAGTATCAATTGGATTGGTAAGAGAATTTTATGGGGCTTAGAGATTTTTGAAGAGCATATTGTTTTGCAAGTCGGGGCACATTCGGATCTTAATGGGTGGAATTTTAAATGGGTGGATGGTGATTATCCTATGGCGGCTCACGCCAACTTACTTAAGGTATCGTCGTCTATTTCTGACTTAAAAATGAAAAACCTAATTACGAGCTCCTTTAATTGGGACAAAGACTTAATCTCCTTTTTCTTCTGTCAATCCTCTATTTTAAAGATTCTTGCTATTCATATTAATCATAATATGAATTATGACTCGGCCTACTGGAATTTCACTTCTCATGGAGGTTATACGGTCAGAAGCGGATATTGTATAGCTGGGGAATCTCTTTGGAATAATTATGTCTCCCCCAAAGATATTATCACAACCTTTATTGATAATTATCTTTAAATACTAAAAATATTACGGAATAAATAGATACCAAAATATAAAATTTCGTTCGGTGTCTACAAATGCCCCCTCGAGACTGGTTGTAGAGACTTGTATGTTGGCTGCAACTTTGTCTCGAAACTTCTATTAAACTTGACTCTTAAAGAATGGAGATGAAGAGCGAAAATGGTCCCACCGAGCTAGCCAACTTGTAAACCATAAAATTTTGAACAAAAATAATATGGGAAACAAGATTTTATTTTATAATTGAAAGATTGGGGTTTACAACTTTCGTTACTCTCTTGATTCCATCCTACGAGGGTCTTATCGAATTAATCTCGTAGGGAGATGATGAGGTCTTTTTTGTGACTTATTCCATCCTACATGCAACGTGTCCCGTGTCCTAATTTCGAGGGATGTCGTGTCACGTGTCCGTGTCCGTTTTAGTGCTACTTAGATTCCAACTATCAATCACATATTAACATCTCCATAACACCCGCAAATTTAAGACAATTTCAAACTCCATCAATATTACCCTAACAACTAATAATACACATTGAAAGACGTAACCACGCCATTCCAAACGTTGCAAACCAAAACAATCCCGTGAGTTTCACGGGTATAGAACTAGTTTAATATTTTTAATCTTAGTTTGTCTACTTCCTGACATTGCTTTAATTATTTTTTATTTTTTTTGGTGGATTCATGCAATTGATATAGCCTATAAGTTGTATTAATTGATTTTCTTGTTTAGAGTAGTTCGAGATTTAGGATGATGGGAGAGATCACCTGAAAGACGTGAAAGATTTAGAAGCCGATGATGTTGGCGGTAGCTGATGATCACTATTTATTTACATATTTTATGTTTCCCTTAGATACATAAGACTCGATTTATTGTCTCTCCTTGCTTGTTTCTATGCTATTTTAGCTAGAATATCGATTCTGCCGCTTCTATTATGTTTTAAAGCAGATTGGATGCATTTGGAGCTTTTTGAGTTGGTATGGAGCATAGCGGAGTCATATCGTAGAAGGTTAGGCACGGGAGTCGAGAGAGGTGGAGAAGAAATAAAGAAAAGCGAATAAACGAGTCATCTGAAGGATGCTCGATCGAGCAAGATCACTCTGCTCGATCGAGTCGGGCTGAAGGATGCTCGATCGAGCGACATCACTTTGCTCGATCGAGCAACCCAATGTTTGACAGCTTTCGACTTTCCTAAATTAGTTTAACCTAGTTAATTAGATTTTTATTATAAAAGGAAAACTCGTCCTTCACAATTAGGTACGCTTTAATATTAGAAACTCAATTTTTGTTTTGCTTTGCTACTGGATTGATTCCTCAAGACGATTGTTTTTAGTTCAAACTTGTAATCGGTATTCTTTAATCTTTCTTCGCGTTATTCAATTAGTTACCTTCTAGTTCTTTAATTATTCTTTGTTAATTCTTTCATTATTGTCAATCATGTTTTTTTTATTTATTATAGTTGTTATTAATATTGTTATGAGTAGCTAAATTCTTATCTAGGGTTGAAAGGGGATCTAGGATTGTTAGAAGGGATAGACTAATTAATTGAATTGCAATAGCATGGTTATCGTTTGATTATCGTTTTAATTGTAGTTGTTTAATTACTGGCCAGGATTAATTAACTAGTCTCGCAAATTAGGATTAGGACCGACCGAGTTAAGACTAAGATAGGCTACGATAATTGAATAGAACTCGTTTAATGATAGCGATCGCATGTTAAATTGTACATCTAAAGGGCATAATTGAATCGACCGATCTTTTGACCTTAGATAACTTTATTGCATGATAGTTGATTTCACCCTTACCCCTGAATAATAATCCTAGTGAACCTGAGACCCTAGACTTTTAATCTTATTGATTTCAACCTTTTTATTATTTTTTTTTTGCTATTAGTTTAGGAACACAAATCAAAAACCCCGAAATTGTTACTATAGAGACGGACCTAATTTAACAGATTAGAATACTACCGCCTCCTTGTGGATTCGATACCTTCCTTACCGCTGACTATTAGTTAGTAGTGAATTAGGATTACTTTGATTAAGGTGACACGACTTTACCCTTATCAAATTTGGCGCCGTTGTAGAGGAGGCAACAATTTTCTGTTTGTTTCTACTTAGTTTGTCTTTTTTTCGTCTCAGGGAACCTAAGTTCCTTGAGACCATTCTTATCCTTTTCTTTTGTGTTCGTTTATGCTCAGGTGTTCCACGTCCGATCTCGTACCCTACGATTCCGAACCAGAGAGGACTCTCCGAGTTAGACGAAACATTTGGAAGAAAATTCAAGAAGCAGAAGACTTGAGTACGCTTGACACAGTTTACGCCGAATTTGTCGCAGAAAAAACATCCTTAGAAGAGGATACACATATTTCTACCACCACTACAACCATGCCTACTTTTGCCAGCCATTCGAAGCCTACCGTTGCATCTATTCCCAAGGGATTCAAACTCCCTACTACGGGTAATGGAACCTATTGCTGTTGAATCTGCTATTTTCCTTTATGAGAAGCTTCTTGATAGGGCTCTTGAGTGTTTTGATCGAAAGAAGAGGCTTGGTAATAGAAACCAATTAAATCATAACTCTTCTGACTCAGACTTGGATAGAATTAAAAGTGGACATATCCATAATCTCATTGGGAATCCGGTGGCTTGTATTCTTAAGAGACTTTTTGTGGATGCAGCTTGGTTTAAGAACGGAGTTTCGAGATTTGGGTGTGGACCCTTCAATTAGCTAATGGTTATCACATCCCTAATTCCAAGGGTCGATTATTAGCAGAATTTTCTGAACAGGCTGAAGTTTTGGCTATTCATGATGGTATGAGATGGGCTGTGGCGAATGGGTTTCTTCATGTGCTCATTCTTTCTGATTGCTTAAGAGTAATTTCTCAAATCCTTAAAAGGAGTGAACCAGATTACAAAAATAAGGCTATCATTGAAGATATCGATGATACTAGTCACTCATTACATTGTCTTGTATTTGTTATATTCCGCGTTCTTGTAATAAAATGGCTCATGCGCTTGTGGCTATAGCCATAAAATTGTAAAAACTATCCTTTACATCTGTAAAAAAAAAAAACAAGATGTTCAGCCTATCTACATAAGTGGGTTAATATTAGCCCCGTCTTAAGCTTAAGACGGACACTTCTAATGTGTACGAGAGTTTGTGTACAACCAAAAGAAGTCACACATGATTAGTTTGAGCAAGATGTTCCTAATATCATCAAACAGAGTATCTAAAATACATGTCCTATCCTGTGTTTATTCATCTACATTCATGTAATGTGTAAAAAAAAGAGAAAAATTAATGGGAACAATCCATCCTATGGGTCGTACTCCACCAATAATCCAACTTCTATTTAATCCCATAATAAAACAAACTAATTACCTTCACTTTAAAGCCTAAACCAGTTGAAAGGGTTACCTATCCAAATGGTTAAAGCCTTTATTTTCTTAATTTCTCCTCTTCTTCACGATACACCCTTCTTCTCCCTTGTTCTGCCAATCTCCATTAACATTTAACACCTACATTTCCTCACCACTTCTTCATCCTCCATTAATGCCTCTCTGGCGCCCCATAAGAAACAACTAACCACTGAAGCAACCACAGATACTCTCGCCAAACTCTACACTCACCCCAAACTGACTGACCCACCATTATCACTACTTTCACCATAACCCCGTCGAGCTTAACCTCCAGTTCTGGGATGAAGCTTTAATTTAGGTTGAATATTGAACTCAATTCCTGGGTTCAAATATTATTTTTGGGTTGAAGCTTAAAGGTTGAATAATAAACCCAGACCTTCTTTAAAGCTATGTTTCATAATGACTTGAGTTTGTTGATAAACCCCCAAATCGATTTCGGTTTGTTGATGATTAAAATCTCCATAACAACAACAAACAAGAACAATAAAGTGATAAATTCCAATTCAAATCACAATAAAGCAACTCCCCATTTTAGAAGCGGAACTTGTATTTGGGGATTGGAACTTGTATTCCACTACCACCATTATTCCATACCATTTTTTTGTTTAACAGTTAAAAACATTGGATTGAAATTAATTAAAAATGAATGCTTCTAGTAGCCTTAGACTTTAAGTCACGTTCATTGTTTGTTTATTTTTATAGGATAGGATTGGAAATTCTAACATAAGAAAGAAGAAGATTAGATAGCAAAAGAAGGAAGGAGTAAGAAGGAAGAAAAATGGAGAAATAAAGATGAAGATGTAGTTTAATAATAAGAATGGGCTTCATTAACCGGAAATAACAGGTAAAAAAAAGGCCATGTTTTGGCTAAGATAAGTTGAGTAAAGACTAGGTTTATTATGGGATTAAATAGAAGTTGGATTATTGGTGGAATATGACCCATAGTATGGATTATTCCCATTAAATTTTCCAAAAAAATGTGTGCCACTATATTCAAACATCGAACCATAGCGCTTGGTCCTACGAATGCCCGGGAATAAACTTCGTGTTTTCTGTTTTACTAATGCATTCAAATATGAACTAGAACTTAAAGGACATAAAACATTACCAACGAATGAAGACATTGAAAGACAAACCGTTGCCACCCAGGAATTAGAAAAGGTACATATTGTACACCATAAAATTTAAAACAAAGATAATATAGCGAAACAAGTGTTTATTTTACAACTGAAAGATTATAGTTTACAACTTTTGGGGATCTCTTGATTCCGTCTTAAGGGATAGGGTTTTGATAGTACTACGAGAATCTTATCGATTTAATCTCGTAGGGAGATGATGGTTTTTTTTGTGACTTATTTCATCCTACCTACAATTTGGTAGTAGGAAGACAAAGTCGTATGACTTAATTCATCTACTCTTCTTCTAAAGCCTAAACACAAGTTTATATAGTAGTCTAGTAGCTTAGAGGCCAAGACAAATATATTCTCTATTATCCTAAGATATTATCACAATCTTTAATGATAATTATCTCTAAATAATAAATATAAAATCTAATAAGTATCTACCAAAATATAAAATTTCGGTGTCTACAAATTCCCCCTCGAGACTGGTTGTAGAGACTTTGATGTTGGCTGCAACTTTGTCTCGAAACTTCTACTAAACTTGACCCTTGAAGAATGAAGAATGAAGATGAAGAGCGAAAATGGTCCCACTCGGCGTGCCAGTCTGTAAACCATAAAATTTAAAACAAAGATAATATGGAAAACAAGATTTTTATTTAATTATCGAAATATTGAAGGTTACAATTTCCGTGACTCTCTTAATTCCATCAGAAGGGCTAGGGTTTGATAGTAATACGAGGGTCTTATCGACTTAATCTCGTAGGGAGATGATGAGGTTGGGGTATTTTGACTTGTTTCATCTGCTCTCCTTCAACCATATACAAAACACCTATATTTATAGTTCTAGGTAGCTTAAAGGGCACGGTAAAAATATCTTCTAGATCTAAGATATTATCACAACCTTTATTGATAATTATCTTTAAATACTAAAAATATTACGGAATAAATAGATACCAAAATATAAAATTTCGTTCGGTGTCTGCAAATGCCCCCTCGAGACTGGTTGTAGAGACTTGTATGTTGGCTGCAACTTTGTCTCGAAACTTCTATTAAACTTGACCCTTAAAGAATGGAGATGAAGAGCGAAAATGGTCCCACCGAGCTAGCCAACTTGTAAACCATAAAATTTTGAACAAAAATAATATGGGAAACAAGATTTTATTTTATAATTGAAAGATTGGGGTTTACAACTTTCGTTACTCTCTTGATTCCATCCTAAGGGATAGGGTTTTGATAGTACTACGAGGGTCTTATCGACTTAATCTCGTAGGGAGATGATGAGGTCTTTTTTGTGACTTATTCCATCCTACATGCAACGTGTCCCGTGTCCTAATTTCGAGGGATGTCGTGTCACGTGTCCGTGTCCGTTTTAGTGCTACTTAGATTCCAACTATCAATCACATATTAACATCTCCATAACACCCGCAAATTTAAGACAATTTCAAACTCCATCAATATTACCCTAACAACTAATAATACACATTGAAAGACGTAACCACGCCATTCCAAACGTTGCAAACCAAAACAATCTCGTGAGTTTCACGGGTATAGAACTAGTTTAATATTTTTAATCTTAGTTTGTCTACTTCCTGACATTGCTTTAATTATTTTTTATTGTTTTTGGTGGATTCATGCAATTGATATAGCCTATAAGTTGTATTAATTGATTTTCTTGTTTAGAGTAGTTCGAGATTTAGGATGATGGGAGAGATCACCTGAAAGACGTGAAAGATTTAGAAGCCGATGATGTTGGCGGTAGCTGATGATCACTATTTATTTACATATTTTATGTTTCCCTTAGATACATAAGACTCGATTTATTGTCTCTCCTTGCTTGTTTCTATGCTATTTTAGCTAGAATATCGATTCTGCCGCTTCTATTATGTTTTAAAGCAGATTGGATGCATTTGGAGCTTTTTGAGTTGGTATGGAGCATAGCGTAGTCATATCGTAGAAGGTTAGGCACGGGAGTCGAGAGAGGTGGAGAAGAAATAAAGAAAAGCGAATAAACGAGTCATCTGAAGGATGCTCGATCGAGCAAGATCACTCTGCTCGATCGAGTCGGGCTGAAGGATGCTCGATCGAGCGACATCACTTTGCTCGATCGAGCAACCCAATGTTTGACAGCTTTCGGCTTTCCTAAATTAGTTTAACCTAGTTAATTAGATTTTTATTATAAAAGGAAAACTCGTCCTTCACAATTAGGTACGCTTTAATATTAGAAACTCAATTTTTGTTTTGCTTTGCTACTGGATTGATTCCTCAAGACGATTGTTTTTAGTTCAAACTTGTAATCGGTATTCTTTAATCTTTCTTCGCGTTATTCAATTAGTTACCTTCTAGTTCTTTAATTATTCTTTGTTAATTCTTTCATTATTGTCAATCATGTTTTTTTTATTTATTATAGTTGTTATTAATATTGTTATGAGTAGCTAAATTCTTATCTAGGGTTGAAAGGGGATCTAGGATTGTTAGAAGGGATAGACTAATTAATTGAATTGCAATAGCATGGTTATCGTTTGATTATCGTTTTAATTGTAGTTGTTTAATTACTGGCCAGGATTAATTAACTAGTCTCGCAAATTAGGATTAGCACCGACCGAGTTAAGACTAAGCTAGGCTACGATAATTGAATAGAACTCGTTTAATGATAGCGATCGCATGTTAAATTGTACATCTAAAGGGCATAATTGAATCGACCGATCTTTTGACCTTAGATAACTTTATTGCATGATAGTTGATTTCACCCTTACCCCTGAATAATAATCCTAGTGAACCTGAGACCCTAGACTTTTAATCTTATTGATTTCAACCTTTTTATTATTTTTTTTTGCTATTAGTTTAGGAACACAAATCAAAAACCCCGAAATTGTTACTATAGAGACGGACCTAATTTAACAGATTAGAATACTACCGCCTCCTTGTGGATTCGATACCTTCCTTACCGCTGACTATTAGTTAGTAGTGAATTAGGATTACTTTGATTAAGGTGACGCGACTTTACCCTTATCAAATTTGGCGCCGTTGTAGAGGAGGCAACAATTTTCTTTTTGTTTCTACTTAGTTTGTCTTTTTTTTCGTCTCAGGGAACCTAAGTTCCTTGAGACCATTCTTATCCTTTTCTTTTGTGTTCGTTTATGCTCAGGTGTTCCACGTCCGATCTCGTACCCTACGATTCCGAACCAGAGAGGACTCTCCGAGTTAGACGAAACATTTGGAAGAAAATTCAAGAAGCAGAAGACTTGAGTACGCTTGACACAGTTTACGCCGAATTTGTCGCAGAAAAAACATCCTTAGAAGAGGATACACATATTTCTGCCACCACTACAACCATGCCTACTTTTGCCAGCCATTCGAAGCCTACCGTTGCATCTATTCCCAAGGGATTCAAACTCCCTACTACGGGTAATGGAACCTTTGAGATTCGTCCATCTTATATCTTGTTGGTGGAGCGAAACATGTTAGGAGGAAGCCCTACAGAGGATCCTGTGAAGCATATGGAAAAATTCACCAATTATTGTTGCTTTATTCCTTTAACGGGTGGGGTAACGCAAGATCAAATCAAGTTGGTGTTGTTCCCCTTTTTCGCTACGAGACGGGGCAGAAGATTGGTTGGGTGAGTTAGATGTAGATGCACTTGGCATCACCGATTGAAATTCTCTGGCTCTTGCATTCTACAAAAGATACTTCCCGCCACAGAAAACCAATGCCATTCGAAGTCAAATAACAAGCTTCAAACAAAGTCCCACTGAGAACTTTAATGAGGCATGGGTTCGCTTCAAGAAACTTGTCAAATCCGTTCCACATCATGGTTTTGATACTTGATTCCTATGCAACCAACTTTACAACGGGTTATATGATGATCAGAGAGCATTGCTAGATTCTAATGCCAATGGAAGATTCCAAAATAACACTACTGATGCTAATGCTTGGAAGTTGATTGATGAGATAGCTACTCACACTGCTGAGTATGGCAATACCAGGGGTAATGCGAGGCGCGGAAGTTCGGACACTGCCGTTGCAGCTCAGTTGGAGGCATAAACACCTAAAATTGCCGAATTACAAACTTCCAAATCTCTGGAAAATAAACAAACGGTCCATGCCATGATCCAACAAGAGTCAACCTGTCAAAGATGGGGTACTATGGGGAATAATGCGGTAGGGTGTATGAGTACGGTTGAACAAGTTCTTGCTTTTCAATCTTTTAAGCAAGGTACACCGTACTCTAACTTTTATAATGAAAGGACGAGAGATCATCCAAATTTCTCCTACCAAAGTGAGAATGTTCTTAATCCTAGCCCGACGCCACCCCAGCAACAAGGTTCCTCTTATGTGATTCCTCAAAATCGTAATTCTCAAGGCAATTATAACCGTTCAAATCAAGGAGACCAAAACTTTTAACAAGCTACACCTCCACCACCTCCAAGTAATCATATGGCGGAATTGAAAGCCATGTTGCAGGAAACTCTCATGATACAACAAAAGCAAGATGCTCAGATCTCTTAATTGCTCGCACATAACAAGATGATGGATACTCAAATTGCCCAATTGGCAATTCAAATTCCACACAGACAACCGCGCAATCTTCCCCCTCAGGGACACCCTCCATATGAACATGTCAATGCTATTACTCTGTGGCGTGGAGCCCATTAAAAAGGCCCGACGATATTAGTGCACCTTACATGCATCCGAGAGGGTTGGGAAATCTAGAAATAAGTAGGGATGAGAACGACGAAAGTTTGGAAGTTTCTCGTCAAAATTCGGAAAACAACGAAAAAGTGCCTGAATAGAAGGATGCTCGATCGAGCAACAGCCCTTTGCTCGATCGAGCAACCTTTGAAAAATTCGAAAAATCTGCTCGAGAAGTTTCTGAAAGTTCCTGTTTTGACAAACTCGATCGAGCAACTCCATTGCTGGATCGAGCAACCCCTGATCGGACTGAAAATTCCTCTACTTCATTCTCAAAAGCAAAAGAAGCCGAACCAATCGCAATTACACTTCCTTTTCCTCACCGCAACCATAAGTCCAAGCTCGATAAACAGTTTGGAAGGTTTATGGAGGTAGTCAAGAATTTTCAAGTGAGTGTACCGTTTACTGAGTTGATCACTCAAGTGCCAGCTTATGCATAATTTATGAAGGACATATTGACAAGGAAGCGGTCCTTTAATGAAGTGGCGATGGTTGCATTTACTGAGGCGGAAAAAGCCGGTCCAAATTCGGTCAAACTACTCGAAAGAGGCGGAAAGAGCCCAAGAATCAAATACAAGCAAGTACGCTACATGCAATGACACCACCTCGCAAGGATACAACATTTGACGGCTGGGTCGATCAACGCATTTTATTCACCTCCTAACAACGTCGTCATATCCCCACTAAAACGTGCATACAAGCTTCAAGGATACACCCTACCGCTCCGACATTCCAGTCTAACGAGGATAAGGTGTAGCCGGGAAATGAGAGTTCAAAGCACTCAACCAGTAGTGCTCAAGTCAAACGTAAGGTAAAACCGACTCAAGAGGGGACATATCAAAAACCGTTACAAAACATGTGATATAAGCATATGAGATATCATATATCCTAAACATGAATATTTAATGTTATTACGTAAGTTTATAAGCTAAAAAAACCATACAAACTATTATATGCGAGAGTGTAAGGAAAAGAAACGAGAAAGGATCACAGGGGGTGCCAGCCGGTCAAAGGGAACGGTCGCCGGCTACCGGCTGGCACTACAACAACATAAAACAATCACAATAAAATACAGAGGATCCCCAGCCGGTGGGTGTGACCGGCTGCTGGCTACTCGGCTGGGGTCGCATGCCAAATGAGAAAAGTGAAGCAAATGGGAAAGAGTGGAGTTCCAACCGGTTGGCCGGCTCCTGGGTGGCCGGATGGGACTCACAGTCCTACGAAAATCAACCTAATTTAAAGGGGTTTCCCAGCCGGTCGGTCGGATGGGACTTACGCAATATCAAAAATCCTCAAAATAACCATTTCACATCAGACGAGTTCCCAGCCGGTCGGGTGACCGGCGGCCGGTCGGCCGGCTGGGACAACAAACACGCAAATCACCAACAACAACAACCAAAATCAAAATCCATGGTTACCATTCAATTCCAACAACATTTACCAACATCCAACCACATTAAATGCATATTAATCATCACCAATTATTGTGTAAAAATCAATTAAGGCAAACCCAAGCATATTTATTGCCTAACACAAGTTATTCCAACATGTTAAATAAGCATAATTAACCACTTGAATGCAACTTAGCATAGGATTAGTGAAAGATAAGCCTAGAAAATGAATTCACTCATATGAAAGAACAACAAGCATGTTTCCTAATGAAATTAAGGTAAAGATTGTATCTAGTCTAACTAAAACCACAATTAAAGCATTAAAACACGTATTGATATCGAGTCACCCATCACCGTTACCTCGATTAGAACTTCAAATCCTTGATTCCTAAGCTAACCATCAACCCACATGAATTCTTGACCCAAAATCTTCAAAACCCACCCTTTTATCGATAAATAATATAGTAGTAGTTCAAACCGCAATTTCTGGAAATCGGTCTTAAAAGAAGGTTAAAAGTTTCAATCTTTTATTGGCTTGAAAGAAAGAGAACGGTGAGAGGATTCCGAAACATTAAACGGAATCGAATTACGTTAAGAAACGAAGAAGTTATTCCCGTCTTAAGTCTAGATCTAAAAAAATGGGTTTTATAAAAAGTTGGAGTAAATGGGTATTTTATGTTATGAAAAGGAAGAGGAAGATAAGAGGAGAAGATTTATATAAAAATCGTCGAGTTTCGTTGAGAGACGGAGAAATGGATTCCGTCTTAAGATTATAAAGTGATGGAGTTTTAATGGTGTTTTGGTGTTTTAGGAAGATAAAGAAGAAGAGTATGTTTGCTGAAATTTTAGGAGGGATAATGAGTTTGTTTTGAGAAGGTGAGTAATTGAAGGCCCAAATTTCATATCGTGTCGACTCGCTTGGATTTTCGCGTAGAATCTGATTATGAACTCATAATGGACTAAATGCGATTATGAACTAAACTAAATTCTATTTAACATTAGTTTAAAGCCACGAAATCATAAATTATAGACTTAAAATATTTTAAGTAATAAAAGTAAAAGACGAATTTATAAAATCTACGACTTTAGTAAATTATTCATTATTATAAAATCCGGGGTGTTACAATCATCCCACCTTTTAAAAAGTTTCGTCCTCGAAACTTGAAAGTAGAAAACAAAAGTTATAAAGACCAAATCGTTTTCTCAAAACTGGTAATCAAAACATTTACAAGGAAATGTATTTCAAAAACATGACATTTTCCAAAAAGGTATAGGAAACGTTTTCGAAGGTAACAGTCTTTTTCTGTGGAACGAAATAGTTCTTGTCGTGCACACAAGAACACTAGCATTCCAGATTAAGGACAAGATTAAAATAAAATTATACGTTGATAAGTGCAGAACCAGTCATTAGACGTCTCCAATAACAAGTCCTAGCATCTAACCAAACGCAGAATCAAAAATAAGGGTAATATAAATCCATTTTCGCAAAACGAAAGTAGAAAAATTGATTTTTAAACTTCTTTAAAAAGGATAAATTTGAAACACAACATAAAAACTTGAAAATTTTCTCAAAGCGCGAACTCGAGACAACTAGACATTTCACACACTTAGAAGTAATTTGAGCATCAAACTCACAATCATGGTAATAAAGATAAACACAACGGGTAAAATGAAACAAAAAGGCTTATCGAAAAGAACATGAGCGGAATCAAGGACTAAGTCCTAAGAGCAGCCATTAGATAGAAGTCCAACTATAAGGGCAACGACGGATGAAAGATTTACAAAGATATGTTTTATTCCTGAAAGAGTGCATGACAAGATAGATAAGAGGGAAATGAACGACAAAGTTTTCGCTCAAAGAGAGAGAAAGCCTAAAAACTGAGAAATATATTAAACACTCCACTCAAATACCAAAGTCATCATGGTCAATTTCTCGGGCATTTACGCCAAACCCAAATTATAGCCACATAATTCAAAGGGCCTATCCATTTAACATTGCGAACACCGTTAATAAGCTAGTCCTCAAGAGAATGTAACACATCTCGGTCATACCTTAACCGCTTCCAATCCTTAGATCCTACAAAATCCTTGACAATCACCAGGCCAAACTACGAATCCAAATATCTAGTATCCAACTAGCATTAACTAAGATCTATCGACAAGGGAAAATCCACAATGAAATAATCCACATGAAGGGTTCCTTAATATATTCTAACATATTTAGTCCAACCAATTATTACACTCGAATCCACAAGCATAGATAATCATATCTAGAAAAGCATAATCACCACCAATCATAAGATGAATGGGCTCACCATTCCAGTGCTTCGATTCGAATAACTTCTAGGCTCACTATCCTAAACTTAAAGGAATTTATCATTTAAAACCCACAAAATCTCAAGAGGGGTCAATTACAAATCCCAAGTCCTATATGGCCAAGCACATGGCGATGATACAACTATTCAAATCATCCAACTCAACTATAACTAAAGATGCATCGATCTTCGCTTACGAAAATATTCCTCAAAATTTGGTCACCAGTCTTAATTACCGTAAAGTAAAGTCTCTTTTAGGATCCCACACTCAGAGACATCTACCTTCCAAATGATCTCCAAGGCAACTATTATGATAATAAACAAAACTGAAATATCATTCCAATAAACTCGAACTTCGAATTAACACCACCACATCAAGCTCGAAAATCTAAAGCCACCAAGAGAGAATACATTATCACTATTAGGATACATCCTAGAACTTAAGTTCTATTGCGCATGATCAAATGCAACATAAAATTTTCTCAATCCAAAGACACATATTCTAGATCAAGAATCCCAAAATGCATTACATTGATTCTCTAAGCCAAACAAACGAGACATCCAATCCACTAGTGGAAAGATGAAGCAGCAACGACTTAGGGAACGATAAGGAATCTCAAGGAGAACACGAGAATAATCAGGCACGAGATTAGAAGAGAAGAACGCTGGAAATAACAAGGTCATAAGCAAGAGAAAAAGCAGATAGTAGAGTTATGAAGATATCCGAGTAAGAAAGAAGATACGAGCATGCGATTTCTTAAAGATCAATCTTGACAAAAACTTGCAAGAATGGAAATGAAAAGGGATAATAGTACGAGTAAAGGTTTTAGGGTTTAACCCACAAAATTTCTCCTTTCAAACTTAGGGTGATAGCAAAGCAACTCATCCCGATAACAACTGTCTCTCACAATGGACCATCGTACCAAAAATCATCAAAGTAAGGTACACCTAAATTCGACAAATCGAATACAACCCAATTCATCCATCCTTTCATATAACACGGATTCCCAATAGCGGAATTGCAACTCAATCATAGTAACATTCTCTTAACTCCAAGATTTAACACAAACTCAAAGGTTTCAAAACCAAAAGACTAACAAGGAATTCTTCATACTAATCTATTTTCAACTTCTATGGCCCACAAGGTAGAACACCAAACCAAACGTCATCATCAACATCCTAAGGCATCGTCGTCATAGCTCATCTAATCAGATTTCACTCATGTCCATAATCCTCAAGTAACATGGTTTAAACTACCATCACAACTTACTACTTCCAACGAGCCTCCGATACCATAAGATAAGATCATATCTTTAAATCCAAGAGTTATAGCCAAGTACTTTTCCACCAAGCATATACTCTAACACACACACTAGAATCCACAAGAAGTCACTTAGACTCAACAACATTTTACACCTCAAGCTATCATCCAAACTCCTAAGTTCAAAAGATTAAATCACTAATGGGTAAGAGGTCCTAGCCAACTCATTCAACCTTACACCATCAAATACCATAAACTATTCATGATAAGGGTAAAATCGGGTCACCTTAATCAAAGTAATCCTAATTCACTACTAACTAATAGTCAGCGGTAAGCAAGGTATCGAATCCACAGGGAGGCGGTAGTAATCTAATCTGTTAAATTATGTTTGTCTCTTAAGTAATAATTTTGGGGTTCAAGATTGGTATTTCTAAACTAATAGCAAACAATAACAATAAAAGGTTGAAAACAATAAGATTAAAAGTCTAGGGTCTCAGGTTCACTAGGATTATTGTTCAAGGGTAAAGGTATAATCAACTATCATGCAATAAAGTTATCTAAGGTCACAAGATCGGTCGATTCAATTATGCCCTTTAGATCTACAATCTAACATGCGATCGCTATCATTAAACAAGTTCTATTCAATTATCGTAGCCTATCTTAGTCTTAACCCGGTCGGTGTCAATCCTAATTTGCGAGACTAGTTAATTAATCCTAGCCAGTAATCAAACAACTAGAACTAAAACGATAACCATGCAATTGCAATTCAATTAATTAGTCTACCCCTTCTAACAATCCTAGATCCCCTTTCAACCCCAGAAAGGAATTTAGCTACTCATAACGATATTAATAACAACGGTAATAATTAAAATAAACATGCTTAACAACAATGAAAGGATTAACAAAGAATAATTAAAGAACTACAAGGTACTAATAGAATAACAAAGAAAGATTAAAGAATATCGATTACAAGCTTGAATTAAAGACAATCGTCTTGATAATAAAATCCAGTAGCAAAGCAAACTAATTTAGGTTTCTAATATCAAAGCATACCTAATTATGAAATACGAGCTTTCCTTTCATAACAAACATCTAATTAATTAGGTTAAACTAGTTTAGGAAAACACGAAAACCGTCAAAAAACTAGGTTGCTCGATCGAGCAAAGTGAATCTGCTCGATCGAGCAGCCATCAGCAATACTCGATCGAGCAAGGCACTGTTGCTCGATCGAGCATCCCTATAAAATGGCATGTTTCTTCGATTTTCTTCATTTCTTCTCCATTGCTCTCGATTTCCGTGCCTAAACTTCTATGATCTGACTCCGCCATGCTTCATATCTACTCAAAAAGCTCCAAATGCATCCAATCTGCATTAAAACATAACATAAGCGGCAGAATCGATATTCTAGCTAAAATAGCATAGAAATAAGCAAGGAAAGACGGTAAATCGCGTTATATGTAACTAAGGGAAGCATAAAATATGTGTATAAATAGTGATCATCAAACTCCCCCAAACCAATGCTTTGCTTGTCCCTAAGCAAAACACTCAACACTATACAAGGACAAACATACAAATGGTGAATGAAAAACTCAAAGCTAATGTTAATGCACATACAAATCCCAAGCTATCCATATTTATAACAAAGTAATGACCAAGTTGTACCAATAAAACAAATTCAAAGGCACGGGAAAGTAGAAAACGCAGCTCATATTCCAAGATTTTACATGATACCTTAGTATAGACAAAAACCAAATACCTTTTAATCTTGCAAGGCTCAATTTGTCGGATTCTCGCGAATTCACTCATGCACTCATAAGTTTATGTAAGGGTGAGTTTTGTGAAGATAGAAAGAAATAGAAACACTCACTCAACTTATGAAACATGCATGCATTCTAATGTGATAGTAATTTCCCCAACTAATACGCATTCGCTATAAAGTACATGAATTAAGACAACAAGGGAGGTTAATGGGAATGTGAGGCTAAGACCGGTAGTCGCAATGACACTTACTAAAACAAATCTACAAGACTAGCACAAACCAACACCCGACTAGAGAAATCATCTTAAACTTTGACAACACAAGAGAGATATCGATATTGCTCTATGAAAAATGCATTAGACTCTAGTATATTTCCTTTCATTATCCCTTGAACAATTCAATGAAGCAACATATTTTTTTTTCTTTGTTCCTCTTTTTTTTGTTTTTTGTTTTTTTGTTTTTCTCCTTTTTTTTCTTTTCTTTTCCTCTTTTCTTCTTTTCTCTTTTTTTTTGTTTTTTCTTTTCTTTTCTTTTTTTCATCAAATCTTTTGCTTTATAACATTTGTTAACAAAGGGAATAAATGACACAATTGCCAACATACTTGCTACACCCATTTGATATTCTTTTTTTTTTTTTTCAGAAATCCCGACCCAACCATAGTAGACAAGTAGATAAGAAAAAGCATGCAACTGCGACTGTCCCGATAAGGTAGGCAAATTCTAGGAATGTAGCTATTAGATGGTTTATAAAACAGGCTACAAAACGCTCAAATGGGCTAAACATAAAGAACTCAATAATAAGGGTATAAAATCAAGTCTTTTTGGCTATGTGAGTCTCATTTGAATAAAAAAGAACCGCCTTTCCTCATGCACTTATCAAACGAACGCGTATAGTATCAAGAAACGAATGTCACACTTATGCGATTTGATGTTACATATTCCACAAGGAGTACCACACTCAAGCCTAAAAACAATGAGACCGGTTTATTGATGTTCCTGGCCTAGGAAGCTCTATAGACTTCAGAAGTTTAAGTGGTTTACCAACTAAAATGGCCAAATCTAATTAGCATAAGGTATGTCAAATAAGGTCAAGACTTATTCTATGAGCTTTGTTTTCAAAAATAGTAAGTCAAAACAATGTACATGGACAACTTATTTGGGAATCAAATGCAAAAACAATGCAAATTATCATCATTGTTGTTCAACTTCACCAAGACTCGACCTAATAAAATAAAAACATGTTTTTGGATTTTGTAAATTTTTCAAATTTTTTTCTTTCACACAACAGAAATAAACAGACACCATAAATAAAGACTCTCCCCCAAACCTAAATGTCACAGTGTACTCAGTGTGACGCTAACAACACAACAATCATACAACAACCAATATCAGGAACCTAAAGGACACAACTAACAAAGGGAAAAGGGAGATAACTAAAAGAAAATACAATAAAATAAAGTACAAGGATAGATAATACCAGCTGTATAGACATAGCCTCCCCCAAACCAGCTGCAAAATGGGGGCATAGTGACCAGCTGGCACTACTGCTCCTCATCACCATCGTCATCACCATCATCATCCCTCTAAGCAGCACCAGAAGACGAGGCCCAAAATGGCTCACCAAAACCACCAACCGGAGCATCCGGTCGGATAGAAGTGTACCATGATCGACCTAGACAACCATAGTCGTGGCTGAACTCCTGGGAAAACAGCTGACGACTCACCCCATAATTATCGAACACACCACTCTCGTCACCCGGACCTCGGTAGTAGCTCGGCGGAGTCCAACCAGCAGTAGCATTAAGATCTGTCCGCATAAGGTTCTCCCAAAGCCCCCTCATCACTAAGTCATTATTAATGCCTTGGTGAATCCTAATCTCCCTCTCCAAAGCGGGATCATAGGTATAAGCAGGTGGAGGGTAAGGGTACGGAGTCGGGGTCGGTGTAGGGCGGGGAGTCGGGGTGGTGGTGGCATGAGCGGAAGAAGAAGGGGCGATCCGCCGACGAGGTCGACGGGTCTCGGTCAAGGCAAAAACAAGCTCAGGTGGAACCACATTAGAACGCGGGGGAGGGGTAGGTCCAGTCTCAGGATCATGGGTAGGCAACCGCTCTGTAGAAGGTAGACGGTTACCGGTGCAGGAAGAGCTATCCACTGGGACCCTCGTACTCGCCACTGAAAACGAGCGTTACCTAACGCATAAATCCAGCACAAGGTGTGGCGCAAGTACTCCTCGTCGACTCTAGGGGCATGAATTGGGGTCATTGGTGTGTATCGACGGTCTCCCCCAAACCCAGCAAGTCGCCTAGCCAACCTAGTGACTAAAGCACCACAATCCAAAGAATGTTGGGTATGAGAATTGACTCTCCAGAGAGCATAACACACCAACCCAACAGGGTGAAACTGAAAAACATTCTCATGTTGGGGGTTTAGGGTAGATGCAAGCAATAAAACCTCATGAGAATTCAATTTACTAAGGTCCTTCCTAGCAAACAGAATAAGGCTAAAGAAACGCAAAAACAACCTTAAACAAGGATGCTGCACATCATTGACAGCCATGGCATTGACACGGGCATCAGGATGACCAGTAAAAAGAGAAAAATAATCAACAGCTTGAAAGCCGGAAGGAATAGCAACAAAATCAGCATCATCATCACCACGAGAAATACCCAAATGACCCGATAACTCATCATAAGACAACTCAAAATTCCTATTGAGCAACCGAAAAGACACACTCTTATTTACTTTGTCCCAATTAAAAGAACTGAAGAATTCAAGGGTCAATGGTCGATAAGAAAGCTCATTCAGGGAATATAACCCACCAAACCCGATTCGGTCAAACATATCAAAAATAGCATTACCAAAACCGAGAGCAGCAAGAACGGTGGGGCACACACAACGGGTAGGGTCCATAGGACGATCCATAAGCGTAGCAAAGTGATCATGTTGGTCTTATGTGCTAAAAACGATCCATGGGTAAGTCAGATTACTAGGAATCGCTTCTATTTGGGGTTGTCGGATTAGACAGGGTTCCCTACGTCGCTTGCTACTTCCTACTTGTCTAGACACGACGAATTGAAGTAAATAAAGCACACAAACACCATAATATGCTCAAAAAGACGGATTTAGCAAACCCTAGTTCGAAAAAATCAAATTTTGAGTCTAAAACGCAAGTAAGACGGAGCAATTAGCAATGTAAGGGTGATTAATTACAAAAGAACGAAGAAATGAAGCAACAAACAACAATTAAAAGCACAAAATTGAAGAATAAGAAGCAACCCTAGATTCACGTTTTGGGGGAAAATAGGGAGCAAGAACATCAATTTCTTCACAAATGGTACTTAAAACAAGTAGAATGATGATTGTTGATGCTAGTATGATGATGAATTGATGATTTGAGTGTATTTGAAGGAGGTTTATGAGAGAATAATGGTGAGAGAGAGAAGAGCTTAGGCGAAATTAGGAAGAAGAATGAAAGAATTAGGGGAAAAACCTGACTTTAAGGCAGCGGGACCGGTCGGACCGGCCGACTCGAACGAGCAAGGGTGTTCTTAGAGCTGGCAAAAGGTGACCCGACCTGACTTATCCGATAACCGACCTGATAGAACCCGTAAATTTGTTGAACTGAAACCGACCTGAACCGACCCGAAGGTTAACCGATAAACCGATAGAACCTGAAATGATATGACCCGAACCGACTTGTGACTCGACCCGACCCGACCCGAAACCCGATTCACCCACAAACCCGACCTGGCCCAAACTGAACTGAACCGACATGTATGTAACCCGTTTTAACCCGATTAAACTCGACCTGACTCATAGTTAAATAATCTTTTTTAAGAATCTAAATTCCTTTATAGTTTGTTTTTTTGTTAATAAATTTTATATAAAAATTATCGTTCATTTTTTTTTTCAAAACAAAATGTAATCTTAAAATAAATAGTCAATTGTAAATTTAGTACGCTATATTCCTAGTTAAACTTATTAATAATTATATTGCAAGTGATATATGTAGAAAATTTTAAATTAACGCTTTGTGAGAAAAGGAGTGTTTGGTTTTGACTTTTGACTTTATTGAAAACAATAAAGGGAAAAAAGAGTTGTGAGTTATGGCCATACAATCCGACCACGGTTATTAATTATGATCTTAAAATCCAAACCTCAAATACACCTTTCTAATAGAGCCTATTCAAAATTAAATACGTAGGATCACCGTCAAGATAATAAATAAAATCTATTTTAGAGGTAATTCATTTAGTTCTTTGCCATACTTCATATGTCAAATGTTCAAAATTATGAACTACATAAACAACTGATTAATTTAGACCAAAAACATTATTTTTTGTCCATAATATAGGCGAATCCGACACTTGATAGGCACTCATGTCATATACTTATAACCGAGGTCGAACAACATAAGTGTTCAATGAAATTATACAATCATTAACTTTTATAGTGTTATACTCTTATATTTTACAAATATCTTTTGTATCGAGTTCCTCAAATCCAATATTATAATTCATAAGTTCAAAAGTGATCTTTTAACATAACGACCCGACCATTGACCCGATTAATTTTCAAATTTAAGACGACAATATAAAGTACTTGACCCATCAGTAACCCAAAACCAAACCGGTCTCGACCTGATCAAGCAAATTGACCTGATATATCCCGACTCATTGGTCAACCTGTAACAACCCGAAAAGTACCCAATTTGTCTAGTAAAATATCTTAAGGATACTTTTCAGCCTGTTTAAGTTTTTAAAGTGGAATTTATTGTTTCCAGTTGAATTTTGAAATTCCGAGTTCGTATTTGGAATTTTTGAGAGATTCCATGAGAATCACGTTTTTAAGTCAACTTTGACTTTCGTTGACTTTTCCGACTCGCCTTGTAATTTTGAAGACCGAAATTTTATTTAAAAAAATAATATTTTTTATTTATTTTTATTAAGATTTATTTGGATTTATGAAAATTTAATATAATTATTTTGAATTTATTTGGAAATTAA
>JAIUZE010025538.1:0-10601 GCA_022085475.1 Heliosperma pusillum | reverse complement strand
AAAAGTCAAGAAAAGTCAATGACGACTTTTAAAAAGTCAAGAAAAGTCAAAGACGACTTAAAAGTCAAGAAAAGTCACAGATGACTAAAAACGGTCTTTTCATGAAATCTCTCAAAAATTCCAAATACGAACGCGGAATTTCAAAATAAGACTCGGAACAAAAATTTCTATTTTAAAAACTTAAGTTCTACTGAAAAGTGTTAGTAAATATTTTTACTAGAAAAATTGGGTACTTTCGGGTTGTTACAAGTACGCTTGATCTTGACATTTGGCAAGTTACATATATTGTACTGTAGAACCCTTAGACTGGTACATCTATAACCAGTCTCATCTAGGTGTGTGTAGTTCTCCTTGTGATGTGTGTCATGTCAAAACGCATAAGTATGGTTCTCATTTCTTTTCTATAAGCATTGCATTCATGATTCACTAAGATTTGAAGCCTTTTTCACTTTGAATTAAACCTCAAAATTAACCCCTTCATACAAATGCTTCACAAAATAATAGCTACAAATAAAAACTGCCTACCTTTTGAGCTAGTAGCTAGACTATGGTGTATGGGTGCTCTTTTGAGAAGATTTGTTCTTATCTATCGAAGTGAATTTGGAAGAACGAAATTGTTCAAAAAGAGATGTTATGTTCAGAAAAGAAAAGAAAAGAAAGAAATAGAAAAAATGAAAAAATCGGAAAATTGAAAAAGAAAAAGAAATAAAAAATTAGAAGAAGTTGCGAGTATCTCCTCAAAATTTCAAGTCAATATTCAGAAGGAGTTTACCCTTGTGTTTCGTGTGTAATAAGCCACTTGTTCAGTCTGGCTTCGTTTATTCATTTTGTGGGAATTAACCGGAAGTTTAGATTGAGTATCCATTTATCATTGGTCAGTTGCTAGCTCATTCTAACCTTTACATGACCATAACTATTTTTCCACCTTTCACCCATTTCCCAAAGCCTTCTTCATTTCTTTTCTCGGCTTCTTTTCTATGTGCATTATGATCTTTGACTTGTGTTTTGAATTGTTTACCATATTAGACTGCGGACACATTTTCATAAGTCGTAGATAGGTGAGTGTCTCAAAACATTTACACATAAAGAAATCACCTTTTACATACATTGAGTGTTCGAGTGTGCCGTGAGAGTCCATTTGTCAAAAGATCATGCAAGAGCCGAAAATCTATAGTGAAATTCTTTGTGCTACGCCGTTATGTAAATCTCAGCCATGTTTATGTATCATTCTTGCCCACGTTGTTTTTGGGTTATGATTCATTATGTTTCCAAAGCTTTATGCTGAGATTTGTTTCCTGATGGTGTAGTAACCAACGCTTGCAACCTTGTCCTGGTATTGTTTGTTATGTTTGCTTGAGGACAAGCAAAGGTTTAGCTTGGGGGAGTTTGATAAGTGAATATTTGTATGGTTTTAACCCCCAATTTAGCTCGGTTTTGTATGTCATATGTGCTTTGTTAAGCCACTTTATATGCTAATATCGTCTTCTAGGTGAATTCCTGTGTTCTAACCTGTTTTGTAGGAAAAGTGACGTTTCTACAGCCTTTTTCTATATTCCCGAGCATTTGCCTAGAACCCGACGATTTGAAGAAGCAACCTTGCCCAAGTGAAAGACATTTCAAGAAGGTTCACTAATTCAAAAGAGAGAAGAAGCAAAGACAGTTTCGTAGTTGTCGGAAGATCAATCAATTAGGCGGAAGAATTCATCGCTTTACATCATACCCTATTAACAAACCCGATTGTATAAGTCAAGGGGGATGTTGGAAGTCAAGTCAACCAAAGGAAGATGAAGCGTTAGTCAAGAGCTTCCAGAAGACGACTTACCCGATCGGGTAAGTGTGTACCCGATCGGGTAAGTGTGCTGATCCGAGCATGACGGCTACAACTTCCTATTTTTGACCTATGTGTTTAATGCCCGACCTCTTCTCCTCGAAACCCTAATATTATAAATAGATGCTCTAGCCCCTCATATCATATCATCTCATCTCACACAATCTCTTCACACAACATCTCTTCTCTTCTTTCTTTAGTTTAGTTCTTCTTCTTTCTTAGTTTAGTTTAGTTTTAGTTTTCTCTAGTTTAGTTTAGTCTAGTTCTAAGTTTTCTTCAATTGTAGTTGTTCTAGTTGTAATTGGAATTCAAGTTTCCGGGTTTGCATTTCCTATTCAAGTTCTTATTCCATTTCAATCTTTGCTCATCCTTTTTCGGTAATCTTTATTCTCGTCTTTACATTATAGTTTCATTTTCTTTTAGTATTTCCTTTATCATGTTTATCATTCTTAGTTTTATAATCTTAGTTTTCTTTTCATTGTTAATCATGCATAAGTAGTTACCCTTCTAGGGTGTAGGATAGTCATGTTAGATTAATTAAAAGATGATAATTGGATAAAAGAAATTGTGCCTTTAAAACGTTGTGTCTATGCATGTTTGGATTGTAACGATAGTTATCGATTTTTGGCCAAAATCATTTGACTAGTATGGAATTCTTTTCCAAGGTAGACATACGAGAATTGAATAGACAAAGAATGACATGGTAGATTAAGACCTAGTAAATCGCCTACAAGCCTGCTAGACCATCTGATCTATGATTGTAACGAACACATCATTCTTACGAACTCACAACGAATTATTTGCATATCCTAAATCCAATTTCAGCAATATGTTAATCTACATGTGTGAACCTACTTCCCTAGAGTCTTTTCTTTATTGCATTGTTATTATTTAGTAATTAGTGACAAACATTTGCCAATCGTCCAAGGTAGAGTTCTAACCACAACTATTCACAAGTATCTCCCGTCTCCCCGAGATCGACCCCTTACTTCCCTAATTACATTAATTTGTTGTTAGCCTAGTCTAGGTTATTTATCTTTGATTAGGGTACGCGACAACCCGATCATCTAACCCAACTTACTCACCGCCGACAACTAAGTACTAGCGTCGCCAAGAAGTACCCACAACATCACACAACACACATATCATTTCACCTTATAACATTCCATAACATTAACACAAGCCCTTTACCAGAATCAACCCACCACAATCATACCCAACATTAATAAATCCAAATTTGTCTCCATTCCGTATGCTATCAACATATCAACATGCAATGTTCAAATTCCACCTCCCTTAAAAGGAATTTCGACCTCGAAGTTCGCTCATACTCAAACCCTTAACATTATTATTATCAGCCATGCTTACTGATATACGAAATAGTCTTATTCCTTCACATAACCCAAACCAATCATCACCAAATAATTAATACCACAACTCTACATCCATGCCTATAATAATACCTGAATAGCATAACTAATCAAAAATTCACAGAATTTACCAATCAATCACCATTACTTCTATATATTCCACAAAATAAAGCTAACTGCTAAATGACAACCTACTCTTCTCCAAAACGTTGCTATACCCTTTAACCCAGTTTATCATTAAACTCTTATCTATTTTATTTATTGCCATCATCCCGTCTTACCGTAACATCCTTCTGAATTTTCCCCATATCTCAGTCACATATATAACACTCGACCTAAAATTCTTGTCCTCCCAAGGTCCTTAATTTTGTCCTCATCGCCAACGAATTCATAAACTCAAAACATGGTACATTCTAACACTATATCCCTATAACTTCTGTAAAACGGTAATGAACCACTTGTAACCTGAAGCACACCACAACCCAAATCTCGCAGCTTCCTCAAACACACCAAGTCAAAACATCCAAAATCACATGCGTAAATACCTCAACAACCAAGCCTCTCTACCAAAATCTAAATGAACAAGGAACCCAACAGCTGTGACTAATAATATCCACTCAATAAATTCTACTGTTAGACCCACCCAATAGATTCTACTCTAAGTAACTCGCAAAGACTCGCATAACCACATGACCAACATATTAGACCACTATACCTATAACGCTACCACACAAAACAAAAGGTTATACAACCTATGCCAAAGTCGTCTCTATTCGACAGACACATACTACTAATACCCCCCCCCCCCAACATTCACCTCAAAGCGCCACAGAAAAACATCCATAACTCAGTCTACTAACCCATCATACGAGTAAGGAGTTAATAACAGCCTACAAGTAATCGTAACAAGAAAGCTAAATTCAAATATATCCTAAATGTCACTCTTAGATCCACGCAACTATAACACATCACTCTCCTTTTGCTCACAAACCCACATTCTTGCCACTCAATGCCGCAAAGGTACAATCCGACAACGCAGCTAAGTAGGAACTACCACCTCAACACCTCATATTCCCTTAATGACATGAAGACTAATCCCAATGCCATTACACTTGAAACTACCTCCACACTTAACTATATCACTCATCAAATCATACTATAACCTTTGTATATCTTCCTCAATTCAAATCATGACTAGTCCTCCTCCATCAACATCTCTCTCCCGCAAATGACCCATAAGGTATTAAAGCTTATATATCGAGATGCTATCAAATATAATCACTGTAAGCTCTCATATTTTTTTTTGAAACTTAATAACTCTCATTCTTTCTTTAGTTCAACAGTCTCATGAAAGATTCCAATATAGACCAACAACACGATCTAAATATCTATTCACAATTCCACATTTGAATCTCTTGTCTCCAGATTACGTCAACCCAAAATTTTAAACCACCAAATTCTATAATAGCGATATTCTATCAATATACCACCAAATATCAATACATCTCACACAAGTCACTGCCTAGAGTACTTCCGCAGCCATAAACGATCCCACCAAAAATTTCCACAACATTCTCTTTAACTAATATATATTATATTCTTTTATCACCAAAACACTCATCATCTTATTCGAAAATACTAGCACCTCCCCCCTAACTATTTCTTACCAAACTATGTCATTTGCATCTCTAAAACTTATCCCAAAATATGTTTATCAAAATATTCCCTTTCTAACTTGTCTAATTCCTACTCATAATTCTCAATACAATCATTTCACGAACTCATAAATATCATCCCATTTACGCTTTCTTATTGCTTCAACTACTCATTGCCTTACCAATTCGTTATATATAACTCTTCCAATTCAAACCCATCACAATTACTCATTATTCAAAATATTTGCTCTCGCTATCCACTCCTTCAATAACGTGATTCCCTTCTTATTACCTCAAGAACCCAAACTCAACAACACGTAGCTAAATTTTCCTATACGCAATCATAATTTCTCTAGTCAAACTATGTTCTTTAAGTCGCTATTAATAAGCCCAAATAATCAACGATACTCATCATCTATTGTTATTATCCATCCTTAGCATACCTCAAAACAATGTTTATGTCATACCTAACTTTCCAAAGTATTTCATCACCACAATCGTCTCTTCGTAAGCCGGAATTCCATCAAAACAATCATATTCAAGTCTTACTTACATATCATGCATACTAAACTCTTTAGGCACAATCATCATTACATTCCTCTATAGCGGTCCTTATCGCATATATTCCTACTCAACATAAATATTCTCATTTTCATCTATATTTTACACATATTCCCATTTATAGCCATTTATTTCTCTCTTCTCAATCCTCAAATCATACATTTACCATTATCACATTATTATTTGACCATAAACACATATACGCCTCCATATATATTACTCAACTCACGACATTATAAATCATTGATAGAGTCATTGTGTCACGTCAATAGGTTAATCTCATCGTATTGAACATGCTTAATACCGGGTTTTAATTTGAGTTTTATGTGTTATGTCGGTTTGCCCTTTTGGTTGTAATTTTGGGGTTTTAACTTGATTGCACTTGTAACTTTGTAATTACGACTTTTGCTTGTATTTTGCAAACGGAAACTCGGTTTCCATATCTCATAAACCAATGAAAAGGAGGAGAGTTAAAGGGAAAGCATGAGAAAAACTTTAAAGTTAAGGAAAGCAAGAAAAAGAAAGGTTTGAAGCCTTGGCATGCAGAAGTAAGAGCCAAAATGAAGAATTGAAAACTCGGTTTCACAAGGGTCAACTTCAAATGTCACCATCTCGAGCTAGCTACCTTCATCTATGAAAGGCCAAGTGAAGGTGATATTTTATCCTCTTAGCGTTCCAACGGTAGGTTGCACGCTCAAACGACCAAGAAACGAGAGAGAGAGAGAGAGAGAGAGAGAGAGAGAGAGAGAGAGAGAGAGAGAGAGAGAGAGAGAGAGAGAGAGAGAGAGAGAGAGAGAGAGATATGCCTCTCGCAAAACCAAGCTGCAAGGCTGAAAACCGCAGGCTACGTCATATGACATAGGCTGCGTCATATAACGCCCTGCGCTTTTGTCTACTTCCGCGGACTTAAAAATCCTTTATTTTATTATTTTGAAGGCTCACTTTTGTGTGAACTTGAAGGGTATAAATACCCAAAACTTATCACTCATTAAGTGTACCATCTCATGTTAATTCACCTACTTTCTTACACTAGAACACTCAAATATTTTGTATTATGTTAATTTAGTTTTAATCTTTGGTTATTACGAAGACAATGAAAGGCTAGTTATGTTAACCTTGATATAATTTGAACAAGCACTCATCATTTGACATTCTATAACTATGTAATCTTCTACTCCTTTATTTAATGCTCAAATTGTAATACTCCGTATTTATGAGTATTGAGGGCTTGGCCGAGTAGGGCTTACTCGGCGGAGTACATATGATACTCGGCCGAGTAAAAATGGTTGATGATTTTAGTGGTGTTCTGATCTCGTGTACTCGGCCAAGTGATATCGGCACTCGACCGAGTAAGTTGTACTTGACCGAGTACATGTTGTACTCGACCGAGTACGACGGAATCCAGGGTTAAGTTAGACGGATGATTAAGGGTTAAATAAGAGTATCAAATTTCATTAATAATCAGTTTACGCATAATCATATACCCTAAACTCTCAAATTCCTCAAGAACCTTTTAATCAGCTCGTGCCGGATTCATCCCTTTTACTACACCGATCGATTACTTGGTAAGTCTCCTTGATTGTGATTGATAATATTGTGTTTCCTATTCTGATTAAATTGGGAAAAGGGGATTGTATGTTGATTATATGATTGTATTTGTATAGGAGGGGACTTCATAGTGGAATACTTTTGATTTCTTTCTTGCTATCGGAATTGCTATAAGGTAGGGTTTTCCCACTTAGTTTTACGTTGTTAATTGATGTGATGAGACTATATAATATTGTTATGTGATTGATGTGTTGATAACTGTTGTGACATGATGGATATTGGGGAGTTGTTGTCGATGTTACTAAGGTTACTATGGTTTGGTGGTCCTGTTGGGAGACAGGTCACGCCCCAAGTTCGCCCCCGTAGTTATTTCGCTACGTGGGGGATGTGCACATTAATGTTCTGGGTTATCTTGTTGTGGCAAGATGGAAGTCCAGGGTCAATAGGTGGAATTGTAGAGCAAGCTGGTAACCTGAGTCTACTGAGGTTACCGCTGCGATGGCCCTCCGGTTTCTTTCCCTTGTGCTTTTTATACATTGGTCGATATGTTAGGTCCGTTATCCCCATCATAGACATTTCTTATGAGGAACTAATTAACTCTTTAATTACTTCCCTTAGATCTAGTGCATGCAAACAAATTAAAACAAAGTTTAAGTAGAAAATTTATTCCTCACATTGAGTTTTGGACGAGTAAGGGCACAAGTTTAACACTCCTTCTTACCCTTGTTCTTGAGCTTACAAATAGAGGGATGAACTTCCTAGTTCCATGTATAGGAACATTGCACTTTGTACCACCTAGACTATTTCAAATCACTATAATATTACAATCTTAGTGTAATACAATAGTAGCCCTTAAAAATGAATACAAACACTCTTATTACTACACTTAGTAATGCAGTGTTAGTACTAGAACAATAGTTCTATGAAACTTCTTACGTTTCTAAGTATATTGTGATTCTAGTGAAATGTAGAGATTAATTTAAATGTGATCAAGTAGTGAGAATAAGAGGAAAACGCATCATCTTATTCACTCACCAAAACCGGCACAACCAAGGGAAGAGTGAGCATGCTTCTCACTTTTTGTCTTAACAAGGTTAGTAGGGTTATGGCTAGTTTTAGGTTTTTAATCATTATGTCTAATTCTTAATTAGAGCACATATTAATACCTAAACACTACCCTACTAACCTCCAAAACCGGTTATCCCACATAAAATGGGAATCCATTTTATTTTGTGATTTTATCATTTGTCACATATGTGACATGTGACATGTAACTTAGCTTATAATATGCATTTAACTAATTTAAATGCAATTTATAACAAATAAATTAAACTTAACATTTTAAGTAATAATTTATAATCACATATATATATAATGGGTCATCTCTTATTTGGTTAATATGATCTACAACTAATTGTAATCATAATCAACCAATCATGCCTATCTCAAATGTTTCATAAACATTAAGCATTCTTAGTAATATAACAATTAAATTTCTAAATTGAATCTTATTTAATTATATTACAATAAGATATAATTCTGACAACACCAAAATGTGTCGTGTTTAGTAGTGTTTATTAGTTCTATTTAATGTACCTTAGTCCTTGTAATTATGTTGTTATTTAGTATTTTTAAGTCAAATTTTAGAGTCAAGCCCGGAAGTCAACAAAAGTCAAAGTCAAACCCGAGACCCGAGACCAAACCCGACAATTGCAGTGGGCTAGGAGCAAATAATCAATGCAAGAAAAGCAAGTCCAAAGGGTCAATGAAAGTCAAGGCGAGACTAGCATTCAAAGGGGTCAACGAAAGTCAAGGCGGGCAACCAAGAGGAAAAACTTGCAGCGTCAAACGCTGCCGGCGTCATACGACGCTGCTGGCGTCCCACGACGCTGCCGGCGTCCGTGGGCGCAGCCAGCGTCCTGGTCTGGCACACGTAACTCTTCATTCTCCGTCTCGTCATTTTAAAGCCCATTTTCTCGAAGGCCCTAGGTTTTCGAGCCAAGGGTATAAAAGAGCCAGATTGTAGAGAGAGAGGGACCATGCATTTCCATAACATTCCTCAACAAAACACATTAGAATTCTCTCAATTTTTGGTTCTTCATTTTGGCTTGTAACCTTGAGTTGAACTTCATTTTTGGGTTGTAATTCTTGAATTATGGGTAGCTAATCTTCCATTTCTTAGTATAATTTGAACAAGTTTTCCACTTTTAGCATTGTAAGACTCTTTGAACCTCTTCTTCTTTATTTAATACCATTTTCTCATGTTTAAATTCCATTGTTGAATGAATTATTGTTGAGACTAACCATCTTAGCAAGTGTTTGTTTAATTATTGCTTTGTCTAGATAAATTTGGTTAATTTGTCTTGATATTGTTGAAGCAACCTTGAAAGATTGTAACTTTGGTTTAAAGTTGGAATCTTTTGAGTGGAATTTGGTTTATTGTGTGATTAGAACATGGTTTAATGTTTTATTACATGATTCTAGCTTGTTTCTTTGGTTTTGTTCTTAAAGCTTGCGTCTTTGATTTGGGCTCATGTTTTAATGGGTGTAAATTGGGTTGTAAAGGGTCATTCTTGTTTGATTTAATCCATGCTGACTAATTTCTTAGAAACTTGTATTAGATAATTAGAGAAGAGAGGAAAGGAAGAGTCTTTACTTTGCTAATTGTTGGGAACGTGGGAAAATTACACTAAGTTGTTTCTCTATATTTGAATCTTTAGTATTTGTTGGTTAGTTTAGACTTGTTAATGAATTTCTCCAATCAAACTTTCTCCCTATATGTTATCCTACATGTTTTTGTCATTGTTAATATCATAGTTTGTAATTAATTTAAGCTTTTGTCCTAACTAGTGTCTTAATTTGTGATTAGAGTAATTAATTAGTAATTAGTTTTGTTAATTGGCTTTTAGCAAGAGTCTAGATTAGATTAATTTAGTTAATCCCGCCTTCTCTTGGGTTCGACCCTATTCTTACCTTTTACTACCTTTATTTAAGATATTTTATGTTTGTTTAGGAGATATAAATTGTTATTTGACCGTAGCTAATTAGTGGATTTAACGACACGTGAAATTAAGCTCGTCAAATTCTCACTAATTATACAAACTTGTCTGTTTAAGGAATTAATTAATTTGTATCGTCGTACAATTAACTAACTTTCATGATTAGGGAATCGTCCTTTCGGTGTGACCTCAAGGGATGATGTGACACCCTCAAATTTGCGGAAAGAAAAAAAATTATTTAAATACATAAAAGATAATAATACATAACGAAGGTGTCATAAATAAAAAGGGTCATTACAAAACGGAAATAATATCATACAAAAGAAATATACAAGACGGGAGACATATCTCCCGTATAAATACGGAATAAAAAGAGTATATAATAATATACAATCTAAGAACCGAATATAGGTCCAAGGTAAATACTTCGCTCGCTAGCTCGTCAATGTACCCCAAATATGCATCACCACCTGTTCGACCGCATAAATATAAACACGGAAGCCACAGTCAGTGGGGAGTAACTCCGAGTTCTCCCAGCCACGAAATGTCGAGTTTAATTAAACATGAAGAACATAAAAGCAATGTATATGGAAAATACAAAACCTTAACAAATATGATATGCTTTTCATGTTATGAACAA
>JAIUZE010025536.1:0-13466 GCA_022085475.1 Heliosperma pusillum | reverse complement strand
ATGACTTGGCATGGTTTGTTTGTCGAGTCTCAATCCTTATCAAACTTATACCGCTAACGGTGAGATGTAAGCCCTAGTGAGCGTATTCGGTTGCCTAAGAATGTCTTCCCCGAGTCTTTGAATAACATGATGGATTCGGATTTGTATTCCATATGCTCTTATCATTATTTATCGAATTGCCTATCTATCCTTATCGTATCTCACATGTATATCTATATATGCATGATTTTACTTTTGTAGTTCCTTCTATGTCATTTTTAATGTTATATGGCTGGGAGAACCCGGAGTTACTCCCCACTGATTGTGGCGTTCATGTTTTTCATGAATGAACAGGTTGCTTGCATGGATGGCTTTTTGCTTATGCTATTTTGGGTTCGGGTGTGAGCTAGCGGGCGTTGTCCCTGGGTGAAACACCTCTAGACGTTGTTTAGCTATTTGCTAATTACTTTGTCTTTTGTTAACACTTTGAGAGACTACGTCTCTTGTGGTATTTTTATTTAGTTTGTAATATTTTGACACTCCTCGTATTTTTCTATCTTGCATGTATAAAGGTTTTTAAAATACCGTATTTTCCGCTATATAATTCACATGCTTGTATGTTTTATATTTCCGCATTCGCGAGGGTGGTCACAGTTGGTATCAGAGCTTAATCGCTCCCGACGCACACACGTGAACCCTAACTTAAACTACTTGACCTTGAAATAATAAATGAGAGATGGGTAGAAATTAAGGACTTTACTTGGTAGTCTGTGGTGTACTTGATGTTTGTTAGGTTCTAACTTGTTTGTTTGATTGTGTTGAGTGATGTTATGTTTATTTGTATCTACTGTCTTAAGGTGGATCATTGTGTTACCTAGAAGAAGTATCCTTTACCGAAGATTTGAAGATTGACAAACCTAATTGAAGTGTATTTCTTCCTCATCTATGAATTCTCTCGTCCTTAATGTATCATGCTCTTTTCCTTCTATCTAAGTGCTTCTTTCTCTTCCAACTTGTTTGCCTCTTGGAAATTACTCTTGATAGTTCCTCCATCTTACCATTGGTATCCTTACCTTCCTCTTGTAACATTTTTGTGGATGCCATACCCATTTGTTTGTGGTATATTATACTTGGTCGGAAGAACTTTGAATTTTGTGGAATATTAGTGATTGTTAGAATGAATTTGTGATTTGAGGAAAATGGTGTAGATCTAAATTCACCCTATATTGATGATTGGTTGTAACTCTAAGGAAAGTAGTAAGATAAGTTTGATGATTTTAATGCTTGATGCTTGTCATGACTTGTGTGTAAATAGTTCATGATATTCGATGGTGTAAGGTCGAATGAGTTGGCTATGACTTCTTAACTCATTAGTAATTTAGTCTTTTGGACTTAGAAGTTTAGTATTGTTTTGAAGACCATGCTTATGATATGTCTAATTGGTGTAAATAAGAAGTTTTGAATGATATCTTGAGGTGCGAAATACTTTTGAGATTAAGTGATGTCTGGTGGTTTCCGATTGTGTATTTGTGAGTATAGGCTTGGTGGAAAAGCATTTGGCTATAGTTCTTGGATTTAAAGATATGATCTTATCTTATGGTATCGGAGACTTGTTTGAAGTAGTAAGGTTTCGTTGTAAGTTGAATCATATTGCTTGAGGATTATAGATATGAGCGAGATTCGATAATGTGAGCTAGGATGGAAATACCTTGGGATGTTAATGATGATGTTTGACTTGATGTTGTACTTTGATAATAATGAACTCGTGGGCTATATGATGTTGATAATGACGTTTTGTTCGGTGTTTTACCTTGTGGTCGTAGGAGTTGAAAAGAGATTAGTATGGAGAATTCCTTATTGGTTTTTCGGTTTTTGAAACCTTTGGGAATGTGTCAAATTATGGAGTTGAGAGAATGTTATTATGCTTGAATTGCAATTCCGCAATTGGGATTACGTGTTATATGAAAGGGTGGATGAATTGGGTTGTAATCGATTTGTTAAATCTAAGTGTACCTTACTTTGATGATTTGTGGTACGAGGGTCCCTTGTAAGAGACCTTTGTTATTGAGATGATTTGCTTTGCTATCGCCCTGAGTTTGGAAAGGAAATTTTGTGGATTAAACTTTAAACTTTTACTCGTGCCATTATCCCTTTCCATTTCCTTTCATGCAAGTTCCTTCTAAACCTGATTCCTAGGAAAATGTTTTCTCTTATCTTTTCCTTTGCTTGGCTATCTTCATAGCTATATCTATCCAATATCTAGCTTTTGGCTCCCTGCCTCTAGCGTTCCTCTAATTTTCGTCCGATCTTATCGCGTTCGTGTTTCCCTCGAAATCTCCTATCGTTTCCAATGTCATGGTGTCATTGTCTTTCCTCTGGTGAGATGATTAGGTTGTTAGCTAGCTTCGTGTTGATTTTGATCATGAATAGGATTGGGATTTAAACCTTAGGATGAATCTGTTGGTGGTATTGTACTCTCTTGGTGGCTTCATTTATTGAGCTTGCTAGTGTAGTGCTATTTTGGGAATCAAGTTGAGCGAGATGATATTCGTTATTGTTGAGTATTATATCGGTTGCTTGGGATATCATTTGGGAATTAGATGTCTCTAATTGATGGATTCTAAAAGAGACTTTGCTTTAGGGTAATTGAGTTCGGTACCCCAAAGTTTGAGGAGTATTGTCATAAATGAAAATCGATTCATTTTGAGTTTTAGATGATTAGATGATTTGAATGGTTTCTCTGATTGCCAAGTGATTGATCATTTGTGGTTTGGAATTAGTAATTTTCTTTTATTCTTTAGGAATCATAGTTCGAGATTGAGAAATGTTCGTTGCAAGCTTTGGATAATGAATGCTCAGTTGTTATGGATTATAGAGTTAGAATGGTGAACCCATTTATCTTGAGGATTAGTAACCTCCATAATTTGCTAATGTGACTATTTCTATTTGAGGCTTCGAGCATAGTAGTGATCAAATTAAGAATATTATGGCGTATTAAAGAATCATTATAACCGATAATGGATTGTGGATTTTCCCTTGTCGGGAGACTTTGGATGAGGCTAGTTGAATCTTAGATAATTATGTTTGTTGCTTTGATTGTGTTTTGATTTTCGAGGATGAGAAAGTTCATTGTAAATTTAGGATGATGAGTTTGAAGTAAATTGGATTAAAGGATTTCATGGTAAGTCCTTTACTTTGTGGTTATTAGCGATCATGTTTCCATAGATAAATATTTTGTTGGTAGTTTCTAGTAAGAGTTTGATGAAACTAAGAAGATTAGAGTGCGTAAGGAATCTTTCTTGTGGATTATTAGTTGTGGAGTCTACCGTGCCGATGAACTTAGGTAAATATATTGGATTTGAATAATTAGGATTTGTTACTCGAAGTTTCGTGATTATGTAATATTTTTGTAGGATTTCTGATGATTGAAAATGATGAGTTGCAAATTGGGTAAATTGCATTCTCTGGAGGATTTGATTTATTAGTAGATTTAGTAATGTCGAATTCTTGTAGATCTTCCTGCCGACTTTATCTTGATCTTCCTATCCCAAAGAGTTCGATTTGTTTCGTTTTTGCGTGTTTAGTATATATATATTTTTTTACCCTGAATTGTGTTTGTAATGCTTGAGTCGCTCTCTGTACGTGTAATGTCGTGTTATTTTTGAGTTTATCTTTGAGAAAATCTTCAAATTTCCACATTGTATTCCAAGTGTAACTTTTCAAAGAAGTCTAAAGATGATTTGTGTACCCTCTTTTTGGAGAAAATAGATTTCTTTCCCTTTTATATTTGGATTTTGCGTTTAGTTGGATGTTTGGACTTATTATTGGAGATGTCTGGTGACTAGTCCTACACTTACTAACGCTTGTTTGATTTTCGATTTCACTATTTTGACTTTAATTTGATTTGGATAATTTGAGTTCTCGTTCGCGACGAGCATTCTTGAGATCCGTAAGTAAGTTTCATACTTATGAAAAATTTCCTTAAACCGTTTTCGAGAAGAACCACGTTTCATAAATGTTTCCCTTGTAAAAGCTTTCTTGTTAATTTTTAAAACCGATTCTTGTCTTTGATACTTTTGTTTTCTACTATCAAGTTTCGAGGACGAAACTTTTTAAAAGGTGGGGTGATTGTAACACCCGGAAATGTACCCTATTTTTCTAGTGAAAATATTTTACGGATACTTTTCAGCAAATTTAAGTTTTAATATAGAATTTTATGTTCCGAGTCGAATTTAGAATTTCCGAGTTCGTATTTGGAATTTCCGTGAGATTCCATGAGAATCCCGTCTTAAGGCGATTTTGACTTTTGTTGACTTTTTCCTTATACATATCATACTACCATTTAATCTATTTTTCATTCACAAACACAACACATTATTTCATCACTAAGAAACCCAAACCAAAACCCTTGCCTCCAATTTTGATCCATCTTTGAATCACCGTATCTCCTTCGTTTCTTATTGGGATTCACGTAAGTTCGTCTCATTCTTCCCCTCTTATCTTCCTCTATCCGTATTGGTAATAAAATTACCGTCTTTCTCGCTTTTTAAATTATCCATCTTTCTCAAGGTGAATGATATTCATCTTTTATTATCTAATTGTATGTAGGTGGAGACTAGGAAGGTTTAGAATCGTTTAAAGACGCGTAAAGGTAACGGTGAAGGGTTACTCAATATCATTTACGTGTTTTACATGCTTTATATGTGAGTTTCTGATACCACTTGTGAGTTTCTTAAACTCGATATTAGACACTTCTAATATCATTATACATTTAGTTTACTCTTAAACTAAATAAATCTTATACATGCATAACTAGATATAAAAGAAAGAACCATTTCTTACATTGATTATATGGAAATGGGCACAATATTTGAACTCCTTTCAAATATTGATCTTGAGCTAGTAATATGAGGATGATCTTCCAAGTTTCAAAGTAGAAACTCTCCAATTAGATGCACCCAAGACTACCCTTAATCTCTACAAAATACTACACTAGTATTAAATAGTAGAAGCCCTTATTATGAACTAATAGATATATTACTACCCTTAGTAATGATATTATTAGTGTAGGAACACAAGAAAAATTTCTCAAATTTCTTTTAGTGAGAGATAGAGATTTTTAGAAAGATAAAGATACTAGAAAAATATGAGATGTTGTAGTATTTAATGAGAGGGAAAAACAAGCCCCTTTGTGGCTTGTAAAAACCGGTCACCCACACCCCACATGGGTGGGGTGTTGTCACTTCCAATTGTTCTTAACAATGTAAAAAGGTTGAGTGTTGGTAATAGTTTTGGGTATGATTATGTCTAATTCCTAATTAGAATAATACACAAAAATAATCACCCTTTTGTACACTACCAAAACCGGTTCACCCATGTAATATGGGTGTCCATTTTATTTTTGCAATTTGTCATTTGTCACAAGTGTGACATGTGACATATAACATGTAATTTTGCTTATAAATGTGCATTTAACCAATTTAAATGCAATTTCATAACAAATGAATTAGACTTAACATTTTAAGTCACATTTTATAATTACATGTAAATAAAATGGGTCCTCTCATATTTGGTTAAAATAATCTACAACAATTTGTAATTATAATTAACCAAATTCACTTATCTCAAATGTTTCATAAACATAATGCATTCTTAGTAATATAACAATTAAATTACCAAAATGAATCTTATTTAATCATATTACAATAAGATATATTTCTCACTCACAATTTAAACTTGGTTCATTTTAAGGGATTAATTAATCTGTATCACTATACAATTAATTAATGTACATGATTAGGGGATTGTCCTTTAGGTGTGACCTCAAGGGATCAACTGATCACCACCGTCATACGACAGTAACGTCAAACTCAATTGAGCCAATCGTTACCGATTTATGTTGACCAGTTGACTATAATATTCATCATCCCTTTGTATTCTTATTATTGAGATTTAATTATGTGATCGCACTATTGTTGAGGACATTTACTCCAACAATCTCCCACTTGTCCGAGACAAGTGTGCGTCACCAATTCTCTTGTCCTATTACAATATCTCCCACTCAATGCAAGGTGTCTTGCAGGTCGTACTTGCATTTGATCATATCAAGAGTGGTTTCCTCGATCTGGAGAGTAACTGTCTGACCGGAATTATCTACCATAGATACCTTCCGAGCGTGGCCACGCATTTCAGCTTACTCCTCCTCGAGTGGCCTTGAGATTTAAAACAACCCTGACAAGGGGTGGACAATTCCTATCGCACTATTCCCTTTGCATAGCCACAGCTCATCATGACCCAAAAGATGCCCATTTGACCCCAGTTACGAAGGCGTAGAGCATAAATCAAAGTCACTCTGAAACTGTGCTACCTTAGGCGAACAGTCTTTAGTCAAAGAATTGACTCAAAAGAATACTAGTAGCTCTTGCCACGACCAGGCTACAAGAATTGCCAGAATTCTATAAGCGGTCACTGCCCGACAGATTGTCCCTTACAGTCTGTCTATGTGATCGATTGGTCATCCCTATGACCCTATGACAGTCGAACTTGCCATCAATCGCACCACAATCTAGTCACTTCGAGATGTCACCTCATATAAGTGATTATGGGCCAATGCTATGTTAATACAGTCCACTTTAATGGGGTTCAAAATTGTCTCTACAACCCATTTGGATATAACAAAGCACAAAACAAGTTTTAGAAACTCAAACGATAAATGTGATTATCATATATGAACAATCAACACAATGTTATTGCTTCATATCATATATTCTAAAGTTTATTTCGTCCATGACAATTCATGACGATCTTATTAAATGCAATAAAGGCTTGGGTAGTGAATATACCATATATCCATTTATTCCAACCTTGTGAATTGCTTTTTCCTTCCATCCAACGTTATTCCTAATAACATGAATTCATCTATGTACATGTCTAGATCTCTATCTAGTATTGGGCTCTTTAATTTGAAAGATACTCCCACTTGTTATCATGATAACTGATAGGTATTTAGGTGAAGGGATCTACTATTAGTTCCTTTTAAACCACCTTATCCTCATCATAATGTACTAGGTCTCTATTTGTAGAATTTATAATGATTGACTCTTCAATCATTCTTTAGTTATTCGCTTCTTGTATAACAAAAGTACGCCTAGGATTTCGATAAATCCTTATAAGTTTGGAAATTTGGGTTTGTGTAACCTTTACCACATTGTCAAATTTTTTCTACCAAACACAAGAATGTATCCCTAGTTCTCCTCGAGAACTCTATGGATGTTCTTGTAGGCTATCCAATGACACTCATCTGGATTGATTTGTTATGGGCTTGTCATGCTCCTAGCATACAATTCATTTAGATATGTGCATGTTATGGCACACATGATCGATATCATGTGATCAACAACTCTTAGGTTCAGTGGATGACTATGACCCTTTCATAGTGATCCCACTTTTATCAACATAAACAACCTATTTAACTTGTTGAATAGATTAAGGATCTTATCGATATAAGATACCTTTTAAATGCCAAGCTAAAATCTTCTATTCCACAATAGATTTTGATTTCGGTATACACGTTGCCCTCTTTCATCCAACATTATAATCCAACCACTCCTTTCAAAAAGGTAATATGAATATGTCACTCTTAATAAGTGAAACGTCATTCATGTGGAAAACAATTTCTCCCACTGAACTTCATGTCTTTACATGATGACTTAAACTCCCACTTAACTTCATGTCTATACATGACTTTAACTCCCACTGACTTTCATGTCTATACATGACTTTTCGACAATTCGAGCGAAACCATTCTTATATCTTATAATAGAAAAGATCATCATAACCTCTAGGTAGATACATGCATACAATAGGCTTGTGTCATGTACACATCCTATTCCAAATCTCTATTTGGACATGTGGTTTTGATGTGTATCTTGTACACACCTATTTTGAGGTATTTCATTGATGATTTTGATCTAAGCATAGTTACGCATTAACTTAACTTTTAAAGACATCTACATGTCTATCCATGCAACTATAATTGGACAATTCCAAATAAAACATTTTCTTTGCATAGGTTCCATATAATTCCATAAGTCTCTTTTAGAAAATTGAAATTCAAAATTTCTAGGTACTTCCACTTCATAGATCATAATCTTATTATATCAAGAACAATTTCTTTTGGTCTCATCACTAGTCTAAGGATTCACCTAAGAACGCTTTCTTTTGGTCTCCTTACTAGTCTTGAGTCTAACCTAAGAACATTTTCTTTTGGTTTCCTCACTAGTTCCTAACTAGTTTTCCGTTGTGGCTTATTTTCTCCCACTCTATCTTTAGAAAAATACAACTATTTTCTTTAAAGATAGCCTTATGAGCCACAAACAATTTTGTACTCATACTTGTAAGGGAGGTAGAAGTATCACAACATGACCTTAAGTGATCTACTAAAGACTTCTTTGTAAAGACATCGAATCTTAGCTTCAACATAGACTAGTTCTATAAGAGCTAAAGAGGTGAACTCATATTCATGTCATTTACTTTCTTTATAAGTGGTATGGCCAATTGGTTTGGTAGATTCCATATTTTGAGTTCAATAACTCAATTTTGACTTAGCAATTGATCTTTCAAAGTGAGAATCGAATTCTTAGCCTTTTTATTATAATGATCCCATCATCATAATATTTGCGTGATCAATTTGAGTCGATTAATTTATGTTATTTGTGCAAGTATAGTATGATGACAAGTTTTTAGAACTAAAAAGTTTCAACAAACCGAATGACTTGGGTTGAGAACCAAGTCACAAAATCCAATTACAACCAATGTCAATAAAAGGAATTGAACAAATTTCCGTGTCAAACAAGGAAATTATAAAAGTTCTAAAAAACAATGTCTCAAAATACCTCCTAAAATTTTGACAATTCAAAATGAGACCAAGCTTCCATAGGTCTTCAATCATGGTTAGCTAACTTAGCTTCCCTTGAAGAGCCTTAGGCTTGCTTGTCCTAGCCTTTATCCTTGCTAGGATGCCCTAACTACAATTAAATAGGGTAAGAATCACAACTCGTATCCATATACCAAAGTTGAGATCATAACATAAACGATAGGGATAAATTACCAACAGAAACATCTTTCCAGTTTTGATATCTCCTAGATATTAAGTGCAATTCCTCTTCCAATACCCTATGCCATTACAATGATGGGCATAGGAGAGCTATTCTCAATAGCTTTACCCTTTCCCTTGAAGGTGGAGGGCTTCTTCCCTTTACTACCACCTTTCTTGAACTTCCCCTTACTATTTTATATCCTTGGAGGTGCTAACATTTAGTCTCATGTCTCTCTCGGCTTGCACAAGCATCTTGCGCATTTCATGAAGAGAGGTTTTCATGTTTTTCATATTGTAGTTTACCCTAAACTGCACATATGCTTTGATTTTCCCAAGGAATGTAAGACTCGGTCAATAACGAGTTGTTCGGGAATGGTCACCCCTTGCAATTTAAGAGTCTCGACATGCTCAATCAAGTTGAGTACATGAGGGCTAACCTTTTGGCCCTCTTTTAGGTTCATGTTGAATAATGTGGAAGCCGTCTTAAAAGATCCTAGGAGCTTTGTGAAAAACATGGTCACAAGCTTGGCATAGATCTCACAAGCTGTGCTCATCTTATGGCACTCCCTTGAAGATTGGCCTCCAACGAGAAGATCAAAACGTTTTTGATCGCGGCGGACTCTTTGTGGCTAGCCTCATAGGCTCGCCTTGCGTGGCGGTTGACTTTTCATTAGGTGCGGTGGGATAGGCCTTGGCAAGGTAACGAAACCTGTCGTCACCCGCCGCGGCCAAACGGAGTTGCATATCCCAATTGGTAAATTAGCGCCATTCTTTTCTATCTTGCATCAATCCATGAAGGATCGAAGTTATGAGACATTCATGAGAATTGGAGCATAGGTGGTGGTGGATGAATTAGCATTTGCCATTGCGAATAAACAATTATGACTACAAATTTTACAGACATAAAGGAAATGTCAACATTTATCATTTTAAATACTTGTAAACATTTTAAACAAGTCTAGCATTTAAATAGTGACCTCTACCCAACTATTATAAATGATTCCGAGATCCAAATTCATATCAACTTGGGCACGGTAAGCCGATTCATCCCTCATTAACATAATTCGGTGGATTAACTCTTTAATCGATTCTACCTTAGAACTCTCGGTCGATAATATTACTTTAATATTTATCTTAAGCCCGGAACACATGCGGCTACGGTCGCGAATACTTCCGTTGAGCTCAATCCAAATTTCGAAATAATAACAGTTATTACCCCACTTACCCAACGTAACAAGTTTAGCACCCCGGTGAGCCGAGCCTACTTCCTTGCGAAATTGGGATTCATGGGTTCTAACATTTGGTAAGGCTTGATCTCAATTATTTATTATGAGAGGTCTTGTCAATTTATTATCTATCTCGTTTAAGTGAACTAAATCAATGAATTAACGATAATTTAATTGACACGGTCGAATACTCGATGAAAATGCATGTCATGTTATGGCGATTTGGCAATGCATGCAAACATATTAAATAAAAATGCAAGCATAAAAATAAAACTCCTAGTATGGCCTTTCCTATAATAGATAATCATATAATCTATTACAAGTTCGGAAACCAACTCCTTTGGTCCCTTGAACTTCATAAGCACGCCTCCCTAGGTCACCGTCTCTCTCGGAACTCCTTTCCGAATGGCAGCGTCTTTGGGAAACTCCGGTTTTAGAATTAGTTACAAAATATATAATAAAAATTACAATAATTTCCTATTATACATTTGTAAGATAAAATAATACAATAAAAGTGATACGAGATCACATTAAATTACAACCGAATCAATATTCCCTTACATTTCGGGCAATATCGATTAAAACTAAGGCCATACAAGGAAAAAATTACATAATTCCAAATTACATAAACCAAAATATGACATTCATAAATTGAAAATATGACATTCATAAATAAAATGCAGCATTATAATATGTACAAAACATGCTCATGTTAAATGCCAAATCGCTCTACTTAACGGTTTATATCGAATATAACTCGGTTTTACGGAAATGCGTGATAATAACACTTTAAAATCACCAAACAATACTTAAATCATATTTAAGTCCAAGTTAATTATCCCAACTCATTTAGGCCTCAAAAATTAGTCATTACTCAATTTTTGACAATAATTCAACTTGTTGTTATATAATTGCTCATATTAGACTTTTAAAATCATATTTTAATCAAATAAATCCAAATTTAATTACAATAATTTCAAAATTTGAATTTTAAATTTTTGTACATTCTGGAACATTTCCATGACACTCATAATGTCAAAAAATCATGGTTTAAAAATTTCGAATCGGTTTAGAGAAAAATGGTTGCGCTTTATCGGTTTTATCAAATAAAATACATAAAGCATGAAAAAATTAATCATATTAAATTTTCAACTTTAGATCTGAAATGTGGGACATTTATGCAACCAGGAACAATTTTCTCTTGACATGAAAATTATTTTAGCTATATTTGCTAAAATAGTCACTATTTATGCCATTTTTACATTAAAAATGCCATTTTTACATTAAAAATTCATAAATCATGCTAGACAAGTTACACCAGTCTGAAATTTTCCATTCTTACAGGAAAACATGCATGTGACAACATACTAAAATTTCATCATTATATTCAAAGCAGAAGTATATTTTTTAAATTAGTCACTATTTATGCCATTTTTACATTAAAAATTCATAAATTATGCTAGACAAATCATATCAGTCTGACATTTTCCAGTCTGACAGGAAAACATGCATGTGACAACATACTAAAATTTCATGGTCAGATTCAAAGCGGAAGTATTTTTAACCATTTGACCTTTATTTATTTCATTTTATCATATAAAAATCATAAATCACACGAAATATGTCCACTTCACACGAAATTTTACATGCAGTAAGTAAAATGCATGTGTAATATTGTGTAAAAATTTCAAGGTCAGAAGATAAGTCTAACTATTTTTTAGCATTTTAAACATCATTTTACTCATTAAAATGTAATAAAAATACTAAAAATCATATTTGAGCACTATAAATTTCCATAAATCATCAAAATGACCTAAAATCAGATTAGGACCAGAATATATTGACATGCAAATAACTTTGTGATTTTATCTTATAAAACACAAATTACTAGTTTTCATTAAGTTACCATAACTCGAAAAAACTATAAATCGATTATGCATGCAACAACCTTGGCTCTTGATACCGCTTGAAAGTTTCTTAAACTCGATATTAGACACTTCTAGTATCATAATACATTTAGTTTACTCTTAAACTAAATAGATCTTATGCATGCATAACAAAATATAAAGGAAAGAACCATTTCTTACATTGATTATGAAAATATGGGCACAATATTTGAACTCCTTTCAAATATTGTTCTTGAGCTAGTAATATGTGGATGATCTTCCAAGTTTCAAAGTAGAAACTATCCAATTAGTTGCACCCAAGACTACCCTTAATCTCTACAAAATACTACACTAGTATTAAATAGTAGAAGCCCTTATTATGAACTAATAGATATATTACTACCCTTAGTAATGATATTATTAGTGTAAGAACACAAGAAAAATTTCTCAAATTTCTTTTAGTGAGAGATAGAGATTTTAGAAAGATAAAGATACTAGCAAAATATGAGATGTTGTAGTATTTAATGAGAGGGAAAAACAAGCCCCTTTGTGGCTTGTAAAAACCGGTCACCCACACCCCACATGGGTGGGGTGTTGTCACTTCCAATTGTTCTTAACAATGTAAAAAGGTTGAGTGTTGGTAATAGTTTTGGGTATGATTATGTCTAATTCCTAATTAGAATAATACACAAAAATAATCACCCTTTTGTACACTACCAAAAACCGATGCACCCTTGTAATATGGGTGTACATTTTATTTTTGCAATTTGTCATTTGTCACAAGTGTGACATGTGACATGTAACATGTAATTTTGCTTATAAATGTGCATTTAACCAATTTAAATGCAATTTCATAACAAATAAATTATACTTAACATTTTAAGTCACATTTTATAATTACTTGTAAATAAAATGGGTTCTCTCATATTTGGTTAAAAATAATCTACAACAGTTTGTAATTATAATCGACCAATTTTACTTGTCTCAAATGTTTCATAAACATAATGCATTCTTAGTAATATAACAATTAAATTACCAAAATGAATCTTATTTAATCATATTACAATAAGATATATTTCTCACTCACAATTTAAACTTGGTTCATTTTAAGGGATTAATTAATCTGTATCACTATACCATTAATTAATGTACATGATTAGGGGATTGTCCTTTAGGTGTGACCTCAAGGGATCAACTGATCACCACCGTCATACGACAGTAACGTCAAACTCAATTGAGCCAATCGTTACCGATTTAGGTTGACCAGTTGACTATAAT
>JAIUZE010025535.1:0-15876 GCA_022085475.1 Heliosperma pusillum | reverse complement strand
ATTGCCCTTTCAATTCTTAGTGAGTCGTAGTGAGAGTCTTTTATTGCCCCTCTAATTATAATATAACCTAACTAATTATAAAGGTTGGTTTGTTTGAACTCACTAGCAGTCGCTTCTCGCGTAAGAAAAGCGTAATGTAATAAAGGCGTAAGAAAGGCGCTTGGGGCCAATTTGAGATAAGAGAATATATAGACCGATATATATATATATATATATATATATATATATATATGCATGCAACACATACATAATAATGCACTGCTATTTAGAGGATACGAATGTTATATTTGTTTACAACCAATCACACGCAAACATAACTGCCAAGGCAATACTTCACGTGCGAAACTGGAAACAAGAAACCCCGATCGGGGTTACCAAACCTCTATCGGGGTCGAAGCATTCAATTCCAAAAGAAACTGGAAACAAAGAACCCCGATCGGGGTTACCAAACCCCTATCGGGGTCGAAGCTTCCTATTGCGAAAAAACGCAATTGCTTTACGAAAAATTCCAAAGTGTTGATAACTCAACCCCGAGTATATAACCCTGATAGGGGATGCAATATACATCATTTACACACTTAGAAATGTGTCCTTATACATGATAAATATATTTATCATTACCTTATCCAAATTAAACATGAACTCGATAATTAAGATTATATATGAGCGTACCCCCGTACTCTCTGACTCACATTATATCCATTACGAGCTCAAACCGATTTTGACTTGAAAAACCGGATGCACTTAAATGACTTGTGATCTATATCACTAACATAGTAGACTAAGAAGGAGTGAGACAAACGACAAAGACATGGAGAGCGATGCACAAAATTTTTTTGAAGCTGACAATTGGGGTGCTAGGCACGCCGACTAAAAGGTTTTTTTAAAATATTATGTGTAATCATCCGAGGCGGAGTATCAAAAATATTAACGAGCAACTAGTAGATATTACTTTCAATGAGGAATTAACTCCAATTAGTAGTGGGAGTTCGAAGAGGTTTAGGATAAATGAATCAGACACCCCTCATAGTGTTAATGGCGGTGAAGTATTCGAACATCATCCAGAGGGTAGAGATGTGTGATACACGGATTGGCGATCCTTGCCGAACTGTGGTACACGGGGAATCACGGAGGGCGCACTTAGATGGACAAGCGTAGAAATACGCATGTGTGGAGTCGCCACCAATTTTTATGAAAACTTGAAACCGTTCGAATACTTTATGCCATGTCAAGACACAAAGTAATGACATGAACACTAAGAACTTGTTACCCTTAGCATTCTATGTTTAGAATGACTCTCGTGGATGCTAATGAACACGGATGTTGACAGAGATCTGGAGTAAGGGGTGAGGGTACGTATTAGGAAGCTCTTTAATCGAACACCTAATCCTGCCCGCCTCGATAGCGGCCTCTACTAATGATTTGGGAAATCGTTCGTATTTGATATGTTATCGATTATATGCATGCAATGCAACATTCAACATTTTAATCCTAGCATGTGAATTAGACTATGTCGGTGAACATGTAATTAGCACTCAATTATGTCAAAATTGGGAATTTAGAATAAATTACATACGAAAGGCAAAGAAATCATACAATACAATGATGAAATAAGATTACAACAGATTACAAAGATTACAGGATCTACGTCAGAAATATATTCAAAACGGAAATTTGAAGAAAAAGAAAAGATTTGAAAAAACTAAAAGGCAGATTAACAGCGATAATACGACTAATAGTTAATTAATTACGTAATTAAAGCTACGTCAATGCAAAAACAGAAGTTCAGGAACAGAAATCAACCCAGAACAGGCGCAGCAACAGCTGCGTCCTCTGGAAGAGGCGGATGACTTGTTGCGTGTGTTCTTGAGTTGAATTATGACTGTGAAGTCAGAATCGCGAGCAGTTATTGCTGTTTTGTATATTTATGATGGATTATTGACCTATGACTCAAATAGAAGTGGTTTATCATATTAACTACTACAATTTGTATCAATAATGAATCCAGAGACTTGATATGAACGAATCGAACCTCTAAAACCCAAATTTGAATCAAAGACAAAAACCCGATAATATTGAATTATTAGGGATCTAAGTCAAGAACAAAACGTTTTATAAAAGTATTAATAAAAAAAGGAAGGAATAAAATGAGAAAAGGAAAATAAAGATGTAGAAACCAGAGGAAGAAGAAGAAGAGCAGGAGCAGGAAGCCTCTGGAAGAGGCGCAGATGCTTCTGCGTTTCTTCTCGACGTCTGATCAATACTGTAAAGGTTTTATGAAAAGGGTTTTCATTTAAAATCGATTTTGAATCTATTTCTGACGTGAATCTTACATTACAGAATAAATAATACAAAATAAAAAGACGAGATTTACACCCTCGGACTTACATGTTGACGAAAGGAGATTAACTAAGTTAAAGTTTTAGCGATAGCTCGACTCGAATGTATGCAGAAAGTGTCATTGTTAAAGGATTAAAATTGATTGATTAATTGATTGATTGATTGTGTAGTAGTCAAATTGGTCGGTCAATGCAATATCGTGACAGGTACCAAGAAGGATCTGAGATTACGTGGTCGATTGATCAAGCACGTAGATGTCGATACGGTCTAGAATGCAAGGTCTAGAATGCAAAGAGAGAAGAGAAGGGGCAGAACACTCGCGTGCTTTAAAAGTGAGAATGGAGCTCTCTTTTTATAGCAGAAAATACGAAGAGTTCAAGAACAACTCAAACTTATCACGAAAACAGAGAGAGCAAGGTGGGGAAGAGGCGCAGCAGGAACTGCGATCTTTCGAAGAGGCGCACCACCTGTTGCGTCATTTCCCCAGAGGCTTCCTTCTGCGGAAGGAAGATTTCCACGTTTCTATTACGGAATTGTGGTAGATCTATACTTCCCTTTTAAAAAGATACGAGATAATATTTATCAAAAAGGATAGAATTTGAAATATTAATAAAATATCCAGAATATTCCCGCATGTTTCGACTCGGAGTTTTAAAACGGTTTCTAGAAAATGAAGCGGTTTTCGACTCGGTCTCCAAATGAAATCTAATGATTGTCAAAACGAGCGTACCGGTGCGTAAATGACGATCAAGGGGTAGACACAAGTGTTTGAGCTATCACTTGACGATAAACTTACGAATTGTCATAAATCGTTCCGTGTATCAAACATGGGGCTCAATCATCACTAACTGGTTGGCGAAAGGTGCAGAAACAAGGTATCTACAGAGCCCCCACTTTGACTGAGGCTTGGACAAGGAAAAAGTCAAAGTATAGCCACCAGGTCAATCAAAGATTACAACTTGACGACTATGGCGACGCGAGGCGGTTCAAGAGGTCTGAACCAAGGACATGTCGTCTGGAACATTTTAAAGTCTGTCGACCATCGGGGAGGGTCGTTTAAAGTCCGTTAGACTATGTATAAAAGCTCGCCAGCCATAAGAAGGGCATGCAAGAATGCAGCCTGAGTTAAACTCAGCTTTAAAAATATTAAATGACCTTATCAAATTCTGAAATTTTGTGACAAGTAACTTGAATGTGTTATAAGTTACTTAAGAATTTTCAAGATTTTAGGAGGGGTTTTACTATTTAAAACACAAATCACAACTCAAACAGTCAGAAATGGACCCTGACTGAGACAAAATTTGTTTTGCTGAAAGTAACAAAGATATAGTCACTTGATTAACTTCCATAACTTGGCACAAGAAGACAACTAGTTAACTTGACAAGTTCAAGACTTAAATCCGCATATTAACATAGGATTAAGACTCAGACATGAACAACACAACTCAAACAACTCATAGTAGACACAGAGTTGATTCAAAGTCTAATCTATCATTTACAGCAAGCACAGAATGATAACTAGGTCTTGTTCAAACTACAGACTTAAGCACAATTTTGAGAGATGAGAATTTTATTTCCTAAAGGTTTGCTTTCATTCATTCAATAATAATCTCCTCAATACAACTGACTAAGGGCTCCTTATATAGAGCATTACAAAGACTGATGGCCTTATGATGCAAATCTCATCTAAGGGCCACCAATGACTCTCAAAAACTATCTTAACTACTTTCAAAAGTCTTCTAATATGGAAAAGCTCAACAACTATCAAGGACAGACAGAAAAGTAGTAAAACAGACTGAAATAAAAAAAGCAGAAAAGTGAATTTGTAGTTTTCCTAAAATAGCAACTGCCTTGTTTGTCTTCATTTATGTTTGTCTTACTTCTTTGATTGTTCTTGGGAATCATCAAGGTCTTATTTTTGATCATAGGGACCTCATTAAACTGGCTGATACTTATCTAAACAAAAGGGGACTCAACTGGCATTGAATCTTGAAAATTACCATGTTGGACTCCAGCCGGACCTAGTTGATTGAATGACATTTTTCTTGGACTTTCACTGGACCTTTGGGAAACTTCTCCTAGACTTTTTTGTTGGCCTTCAAGTGGACTTGGCAGTAGGCCAAGGTGGGGGTTGCTGGGATGACCTGGTGAACCTCTTTGGTGGCTGGAAGTTGGCTGGTGCAGACTGGTTGTTAATCTGTGGGATTGTGTCTTGTGATCTTTGAATGGCCTGGCTTATGCTGGCTTGGCTCATGTCTTGGCCTATGTCTCGAGCTGTGTCTTGTCTTGTCTTGGACATGGTATGCTCAAGGTGGCCCCTTGGGTTTGCTCTTGCTGCAACCTCCCCAGGTTGAAAAGGGCTTGACCTCAAGCCTGGCTCTTCTTAATCCTCAGAATCTTTATAGTAAGGGCTTAGATCTCCTATGTTGAAAGTTCCATGCACTCCATAGTCACCTGGGAGATCAATCTTGTAGGCATTTGGCCCTACCTTCTCAATGACCTCAAAGGGGCCATCAGCTCTTGGCTCCAACTTGTTCTTCCTTTTGGAGGGAAATCTTTCCTTCCTGAGATGTATCTAGACTAAGTCTCCAGGGGCAAATTCTTTCTTATGCCTAGGAACCTTAGCATTCTTCTTGTACATGTCATTGGCCTTCTCAATTTGCCTTCTAACAGTCTCATGTAGCTTTATCATCTGCTCCACTCTTTTCCTTGCATCAAAGTTTACTTCTTCCCTGGGAACAACAGATAAATTAATAGGCATTAAAGGGTTAACTCCATAGACTACCTCAAAATGATTGTGGCCTATTGCTGATGATGGTGCTCTGTTGAATGTAAACTCTGCCTGAGCCAATTTCAGATCCCAGTCTTTCAAAGACTTAGGCCATGTTCTTTTCGGCTGAAACGAGCTGAACTGAATTAATTGGAGGTGAACTAAAGTGAACTAAACTGAATGGAGCCGGGGTGAAGTGAATGAAATTGAAGTAAGATTTAATTTTGACAAGAGATGAGTTGAATAGAGCTGGCTAAAGCTAAACTGAACTATGCCGAATAGAGTCGAACTGAAATAAAACGAGCTGAAATTAAGCCAAAAAAACAGGGCCTTACTCACTATACACCTTAGTATCCTCCGCAATGTTTTGTTGGTCACCTTAGTCCGACCATCTATCTGTGGGTGGTGAGAAGTACTGAACAACAGTCTTGTATTCAAAAGCCTCCAAAGTGTCTTCCAAAAATAGCTCATGAACTTGGTGTCCCTGTCAGACACTATAGTCTTAGTCACCCCATGTAACTTCACTATCTCCCCCAGGTACAGGTTTGCAACACTAGCAGCATCTTCTGTCTTCTTACAGGCTATGAAATGAGCCATTTTTCTGAACCTGTCTACCACAACCATCACAGAGTCCTTCCCTCTTTGTGTTCTTGGCAATGATACAATGAAATCCATACTCACATCCTCTCAAGGCCTGTGAGGTACTGGTAAGGGTGTATAGGTGAAAGTCCAAAGACCCTAATTAGACTCCTCTAATTAGTTACTAAATAACATGTTAGTTTAGTGTTTAATGATCTATGTAACATGCATGCAAATATAAAGGCATAAATAAACATAAGATGAAATTTCCTCACATTGATATGGAAATAGTATGGGCACAATAAGAACTCCTTCTTATTGTTCTTGAGCTATGAAATGGATGATCCTCCAAGAATCTTAAAACTAGAAGACCTTCTTTAAGTTGCACCCAAGATAACCCAAGTAATATTATCTGATTACTAACTAGATAATAAGTAAGAAAAATTCTACTAATATTAATATATTACTACTCTAGTAATACTTGGCAAATATTAGTATTTATGAGAGTTTAGAGAGATGTGAGGTTTTAGAGAGACGGAGAAGAATAAGCAAGAATGAATTAGTTATGAAATAAGAACAACTATTATTCTTATATAAAGGCCTTCTGGCCGGTCCCTTATTCTTATATTTGAGCCAATATTTTGCTTATTTTTAATCCCATGCAAAGTGGTATAGTATTGGTGGTGATTGTAATGATAATGATGTCATATTATTATGTGGAGTGTAGGATTAGATGAGAACAATCATCATTGATCTCCACTAACCAAAGATCCGGCCCCTACTAGTGTTATGTGGTCCATTTTGATTTTTGATATTTATCCCACAAATACTTATAATCCTATGTTTAATTATCTTGTATAATTAAGTGTTAATTTGATCATATAAAAATTATATGACTCAAATTAATAATCAATTTTCACTCAACTTTTAAGTGATATTTTACCATTATATCAATATATAATGAGTTCCACAATGTCCAGTTAATTTATTTTACAATTCTTTGTAAACATAATTTACTAATTACCTCTACCTCAAAATATATGCATAACCTCAACTAATTTAATGAATTAACAATTAATCACTAAATTAAATCTTATTTAATCGTATTAAAATAAGACGTAAAATTTATTCAGTCAGTTATCGTATAATTGACTAATAAACTTAACCTGAATGAGTTCCTAACTTAATTTCCAATAAATAACTCCCGTAACCAAACATATATCAAATATATATGTAAAGGGCTAATTAAACTGTATCGTATACAAATAATTAGTTTTTTATTTGGGTCTCATCCTTTAGGTTTGACCGAAAGGGGTCAGTTGATCACCTCCGCAATACGACAATAACGTCTAACTCTAGTCAGCTGATCGTTATTGATTTACGTTAATCAACTGACGTTAGTATCAATATACTAGTTATCCGACGAATTTTCCAAAATGAGATTTGTTATAAAAATGCACTATTGTGGAGGACACTTACTCCAACAATCTCCCACTTGTCCGATACAAGTTGTGGATGTAGCCACACTATTGCGGAGGACTCCTTCTCCAACAATATCTCCCACTTGTCTCGAAAAGTTGTGTGCTACTGATTCTCTTGTCTCTTTGTGTCACATCCTCCCACTCATCGCAAGGTGTCTATCAAGTCGCACTTACGATTGAAAAATATAAACAGAGTGGTTTTCTCGATCTGGGAGAGTAAATGTCTGACCGTAAAATCTATCAGAAATCTCTTCCGAGCGTGGCCACGCATTTCCAGTCACTACTCCACGAGTGCCATGAAGATGTTAATACCCAACGTGGGTGGACTATTCCTATTGATTCAACTTACACTGTATAATGCAGATCACCATGACCCAGAAGATCCCCATCGGCCTCCTATCACGACACGACCTAAGACAAAAACCAAGGTCAATCGGAAACTACACCGACTCAGGTAAATGGTCACCAGTCTAAAGAATCAACTCATAGGAATAATATAGAAATTCCTGCTACGACCAGGCTTCAACAATTTTGATAAGGGATCCTATAAAGGTCACTTCCCGACAGAGTGTCATACAGTCTACCTATGTGAACGACCAGTCATCCCCATGACCCCATGGCGCTGAACTAGCCATCGATCGACTTAAAATCTAGTCACTACGAGACGTCACCTCTTATGAGTGACTAGGGACAATAGTACTAAGTTTATCTTGTTCGCTTGAATTGTGTTCAACTTTTCATAAAACCAATTCAGATAAAACAAAGTATTTGATAGAAGAGCTCATATAAAACTCAAACAATGAATGCAATTATCATATATGTAAACATTGAAACAATATTCAACTATTACATATCATATAATCTAGATGAATTCAAGTACTCATTTTAATCCCATTGCGACGACATGACCATCATGCTTAGCCTTTGAAAGAGGCTTGGCTAGAGGATCAACGATGTTATCGTCTGTCCCAATCTTACATACATTAATTTCCTTCCTCTCCACGTAATCTCTAATTACATGGTACTTCCTATGTACATGTCTAGACTTGTTACTAGACTTGGGTTCCTTTGCTTGAAAGATAGCCCCACTGTTATCACAATACATCGTGATTGGATCTGCGGCGATGGGGACTACTCCTAGACCTTCCATGAATTGCCGAATCCACACAGCTTCCTTTGCAGCCTCTGATGCTGCAAGGTACTCAGCTTTTGTTGTAGAATCCGGAGTAACACTTTGCTTCAAGCTTTTCCAGCAAACAGCTCTTCCATTCAACATAAAGACATAGCCGGATTGGGATTTTAAATCATCCCTATCAATTTGGAAACTAGCATCCGTGTAACCCTTTACACGCAATTCAGTTTCTCCTCCAAACACCAAGAATGAATCTTTAGTCCTTCATAAGTACTTAAGGATGTTCTTGACGGCTATCCAGTGACTCTCACCTGGATTGGCTTGATAACGACTCGTCATGCTTAAAGCATATGCGACGTCGGGGTGAGTACACATCATAGCATACATGATTGATCCAACTGCGGAAGCATAAGGGATCAACTTCATGCATTCAATCTCTTCGGTGACAGTAGGACTCTGCGATTTGCTTAGAGTGATACCATGACCTCTTAGAGTCTTTCATTTTGAACCGATCAATTATCTTATCTATATAAGCTTCTTGACTTAATGCTAGTATCCTCTACCAAATCCTTCATCTGGAAATGTTTCCCTAGCCACTCCTTTGTAGAAGTGAGCATTGGTATATCATTCTCAATGAGAAGTATGTCATCCACATACAAAATAAGGAAATTAACTTTGCTCCCACTAAACTTTATGTATAAACATGGCTCCTCGACACTTCGAGTGAAACCGTTTTGTTTAATAACATGATCGAAGCGATGATTCCAACTCCTCGATGCTTGCTTAAGACCATAAATGGATCTCTTAAGTTTTCACACCTTCTTAGGGTTGGATTTATCAAAAACACCTTCAGGTTGTGTCATGTACACTTTCGCTTTTAGAATCCATTCAAGAAGGCGGTTTTGACATCTATTTGCCAAATTTTATAGTTATGAAATGCGGAAACCGCTAAGAGAATCCTAATGGATCGAAGCATAGCGACTGGGGCGAAGGTTTCATCATATGGAAACCATGAACTTAAGTGAAGCCTTTCGCCACCAATCTAGCTTTGTAGACATTATTATGTCCATCTATGCCGTTTTTGATCTTGTAGATCCACTTGCACTGAAGAGGTCGTACCTTCTCAGGTAAGTCTACCAAGTCCCATACTTGATTTTCGCACATAGAATCCATTTCGGATCGCATGGCCTCGAGCCAATGCGTGGAGTCAGGACTAGAAACGGCCGACTTGTAGGTGGTGGGTTCATCACTTTTAAAAATTAACAAATCTCCATCTTCCTCGATGCATCCGAGGTAACGGTCAGGTTGATGACTAATTCTATTTGACCTTCTAGAGACAACAACCGTTTCAGACAAGGAGGGAACGTTTTCCTCTACTTCATTTTCGGTTTGTGGCTCTTGAACTTCATCAAGTTCAAACTTTCTCTCACTCTGTCTATTAGAAACGAAATCGTTTTCTAGAAAGACAGCATCACGAGCCACAAACACTTTGTCCTCGTGACGGTTGTAGAAGTAATAACCACGTGTTTTCTTAGGATACCCTACAAAAAGACATTTGTTGGATCTAGGTGCGATTTTGTCGTTAGACCTGTCATGAATATACGCCTCGCAACCCCAAATTCTCAAAAATGACAAATAAGGAGCATTTCCTTTCCATATCTCATATGGAGTCTTATCTGCCGCTTTAGGCTGGCTACGATTTAGTGAAAATATTGTCGTTAAGATGGCAAATCCCCAAAATGAATCAGAAATCTCTGTCAGACTAATCATTGACCGAACCATATCTAATAAAGTTCGGTTTCTCCTTTCGAACACAGCATATAGTTGAGGTGTGCCAGGAGGAGTCCATTGTGATACTATACCACAATCTTTTAGGTGTGAATCAAATTCATTATTAAGATATTCACCACCACGATCGGATCGTAAGGTTTTAATCTTCTTATTCAATTGGTTTTCTACTTCGTGTTGAAACTATTTTCCCGTAAAAGGAGCACGAGTCATCTTGCCCAAAAGGCAAAATTCGCACACAGCATAAGATTCGTAATCAAATAGTTTGAGAAGTTTTGTTGAAACAAGTCTCTTTATGCGTCGTTCGTTTATATGTCATAAACGATAATGCCAAAGATATGATTGATTAGGTTCACCTAATTTGAGCTTCTTACTCTCTATATGATAAACTTCATTAACATTATCTAGAACATAAATACCTCCAATAGAGATGGCTTTACCATAAAACACATCATTAAAAGAAAATGAACAACTATTGTTCTTGATTACAAAAGAAAAACCCTCCGCGTCAAGCACGGAAATGGAGATAATGTTCTTGGTCAAGGAGGGTACAAAATAAAAATTATTTAGATACAATTCAAGACCACTAGCTAAGGTGATTACATAAGTTCCTACGGAAACAACGGCTACTCTTGCTTCATTCCCCATGCGTAGGTCTACATCACCCTTGGCTAGTGCTCGCACGTTCTTCAGCCCCCGTAAATGAATACAAAGGTGAGAACCACATCCGGTATTAAATACACAAGTAGAAGTGCAAGCATAATTAATATCTATCATATAGAGAGAAGAGAGGATTATACCTGACGCTGTCACACATCCGTCCTTCTTATCCTTCAAATACTTGGGACAATTGCGTTTCCAATGTCCCTTGCCTTTACAATAAAAGCATTCGGCGTCGGCATGCTTCTTGCCCTTAGCCTTGGCATTGCTATACACTATAGATTTGCCCTTTCCTTGGCATTTCTATACACTATAGATTTGCCCTTTCCTTTCCCATGCTTCTTAAATAGAGCTTTAGCTTCGCCCTTTCCCTTTTGAACCCCAAGGCTTAAGTTCTTAAACTTCATTGAAAGAACATCTCTTTTCTCACTCCCACTAGCCTCCATATCCCTTTAGACTTGGATAAGGAGGGCATGGAGCTCATGAAAGCTCTTGTCCATGCCATGCATGTTATAGTTCGCCTTAGTTTGGGCGAACTTGGGAGGAAGTGAGTGAAGGATGCGGCCAACTGCTAGCTTTTTTGGAATCTTAACCCCAAGACGCTCTAGGGTGTCCACATGCTCAACCATCTTGAGCACGTGTGGGCTAACCCTTTGGCCCTTTTCTAGCTTGGCTTCAAAAAGCCATGTCATAGCATTGTATTGGCGTATATCGGGTGATTGAGAAAACACCAAGGTCACCCTCGAGAACATCTCATATGCTGCTAGAGTGATATATTGTTGCTTAAGACTTGAGGACATTGACCATATCAAGAACATCTTGACGTCATTTGCTACTTTCAAGTACTCCTCATAGGCGGCCTTGACCGCATTAGTGGCCCTTGGGCCGGGTTCATTAGGAGGGGTTCGGTCAAGTAGCGCAAGACGTTATCCGATAACGCCGCGCTCTTAATCGTTTGCTCCCACTCGACGAAATTAGATCCATCGTCTTTTAAGATGCATTTTGTCCATTACGGACCTTAGCCATGAGTCTTTTCCAAGTTGAATGGTATTGTTGTTATTGTTTGCCATTGCGAATTGAATTACTACAACAAAATTAGGAAATATTAACATTCAATGTTTTAAACAATTTTTACTTGTAAAAACAATTTAAACAAGTCACTCATATAAAGACCCCTCACGAAATTATATAAGTGATTTCGAGACCCGCATTTTAGATAAAAATGAACATGTTATGCCACCTTTATGTAATAGACGGTAAGTCAACGTTTTGACTAATTCTACTCCTAGAACTCCCGGTCGACGGATTTCATCTAAACTCATATCCTAGTCTCGAGATAACGCTTATCCCGTTGAGTCCAACCTAATTTAGGCATGTGATCGCATCACCCTACTTACCTGAGGTTAAAAGGTCAACATTGTGGTTGTTCTAATGAACACGGGATTCGTAGGTTCTTTAATTGGAAAGGCTAAATCTCAATTCATTTTAAGTTGTGTGAGAGGTTTTGTCAATTTTGTTATTAATTCCCTATAAGTGAATTAAGTCGGCGAATTTTGAATAACGTTGAATTGACAATAGAGAATTAGAAATGCATGTTGGCGATTTTGGCATGAGCGGAAAAAATAAGCAAACAATTAACAAGTAATAAATCCTAGTATGGCCACCTAGCTAATCTTATTAACTAGATGATTAAAAAATCGAAAACCAACTCCTTGGTCCCTTGCCTCTTCATGGAATATGCTCCAAAATGGCACCGTCTTTTGGAACACCGACTTCGGAAATCTCCGTCTTCATAATAAATAATTACAAATATACAAATGAATACATAGAAAATTCCTATTATACATTTGTTCTATAAAATGAAATTATTAATTATTACAAACCGGCTATACGAGATCGCAATAAATTACAAACGAATTGGTATTCCCTTATATTACGGGTAATACCGATTAAAAATAATCTAGGCCATACTAGGTACAACTTGCATTAAAATAAATAAATGAAATTCATTCATTCAACATAAACAACATAAATAAACGTAATTGCTCTTTCATGGACGTAATTTACTCTTTCATGGACTTTTTAGCATTAGTTTTCCCTTGCTTACCCTTCCCCTCAAAAACAAAATAAACACTCTCTCTAATTCTTTTCATCACAAAATTAATCAAATATGTCAAATTAATCAATTATGAAGTATTTCTAAGGCAGAATAATAAGACACACATCCACAAAGAGATTGTTGTGCCTCTCATCACCAAAAGTGTGATTCTTGTTTTGTTTTCACATTATCCCTAAACAATATTTCAAGTGCTTACAAAACAAATTGTATCGGCTTGTGGACCTTGTGGTGGGTGTCAAGCATAAAATCAATTAAAGTAGTATTCATTAATGTTATGTTGATTGTTCTCTGTTGATATAACTAATTGTGCAAACCAATTGGTGTTTTTACTCTACAATAACACATCCGGTGGATAATTTCATTGATGTTCTTACTCTGGAGGGACGACATACAATTAATTGGTCTCTCTGGAGGAATGGCAGGGGCGCGGATGGTGGTGATACTGGTGTTTTGAGGCGCGTCGGTGGCAGATCTGGGTGAGGAGAGGCGGTCGTGCAGGGGTGGTAGGTTTGTGCGGGTCTGGGTCTTGGTGGGGGGTACTCCAGTGGGTGGGTTTTGCCGACAAGGGAACGGTCGTGCGGGGGAAGGTGGTGGATGGTGGCTATACGTGGTGGTGGTGGTGGTTGGTGGTAGTTGTGGTGGCCAATGGTGAGTTATTTGAGAGAATATATTGATATTGAAACAAATTAGAAAATGGGTGGGTAGAAATGACAAGGGTAGAATGGTCATTCATGTCCATGATTGAGTAAATCATGTCCATGAATGAGCATAACCCTAAATAAAATGCTGTAAAAATCATGCCAAAATCGCCCTTAACACTTGTCATGCTCATTCTAGCTCGGTTTTATGGATTTTATCGATTTTTAACAATTAATAATCAATAATGAACACTTAAATCGTATTTAAGCTCAAACTAATTATTTAAACTGATTTAGAACTCAAAATTAGTCCCTACTAATTTTGTTTGTATTTAATTAGTTTGATTTGATCGTATTTGCTAAATATAGAGGTTTAATCATAACATTTATGAAATAAATCAAAAATAAAATTTAAACATCATAAACATTTGAAAACAAAAATTTTTTACATTTTGGAACATTTCCAGGAACTCCAAAAATAAAAATATTTGCCCAAAATGTTGAATTAATTTTATGAACAAATAACATTGTATTTAACGGTTTTATCAATTAAAAACCATTAAATATAGTAAAATAGTGAAATAAATTACGAAAATTCACCAAGTTGATATAAATCACAATTTAAAATGTACCAAAAAATTTCATGACCGGAAAAAGAAGTTTAAATTTTATGAACATTATAATCTCATTTTATCGACGTTTATCTCATAAAAAGTCAATAAACATGCAACCCTTAATTAAAAGTCACGAAATTTTACATACAATATGTAGGACATGCATGTGAGATCATATAAATTTTCATGACCATAATCTACATAAAACTATTTTTAGTTAACTTTTAACACAAAAATTGCATGTTAACTCGGTTTAAAAGGCATAAATCATAATAAATAGCAAATAAATCTGTAAAATTACCAAATTTGACCACAAAGATTTTGAAATCAGTAGGTATGCATGCACCAAAAAAATCCGTCCAAATCAAATTTAAACTTTAATTTTTGATTTTATTGGTTTTCTTATAACTTAATAAAAATGCCTAAAATAAACATGCATGCTACAAGCTAGCTCTGATACCACATGAAAGTCCATAGACCCTAATTAGACTCCTCTAATTAGTTACTAAATAACATGTTAGTTTAGTGTTTAATGATCTATGTAACATGCATGCAAATATAAATGCATAAATAAACATAAGATGAAATTTCCTCACATTGATATGGAAATAGTATGGGCACAATAATAACTCCTTCTTATTGTTCTTGAGCTATGAAATGGATGATCCTCCAAGAATCTTCAAACTAGAAGACGTCCTTTAAGTTGCACCTAAGATAACCCAAATAATCTTATCTTATTATTAACTAGATAATAAGTAAGAAAAATCCTACAAATATTAATATATTACTACTCTAGTAATATTTGGGAAATATTAGTATTTATGAGAGTTTAGTGAGATGTGAGGTTTTAGAGAGATGGAGAAGAATAAGCAAGAATGAATTAGTTATGAAATAAGAACAACTATTGTGCTTATATAAAGGCCTTTTCGTCGGTCCCTTATGCTCATATTTGAACCAATATTTTGCTTATTTTAAACTCCATGCAAAGTGGCAGAGTGTTGGTGGTGATTGTAATGATAATAGTGTCATATCATTAGGTGGAGTGTAGGATTAGATGAGAACAATCATCATTGATTTCCACTAACCAAATATCCGGCCCTTACTAGTGTTATGTGGTTCATTTTGATTTTTGATATTTGTCCCACAAATACTTATAATCATATGTTTAATTATCTTGTATAATTAAATGTTAATTTGATCATATAAAAATTATATGACTCAAATTAATAATCAATTTTCACTCAACTTTTAAGTGATATTTTACCATTATATCAATATATAATGAGTTCCACAATGTCCAGTTAATTTATTTTACAACTCTTTGTAAACATAATTTACTAATTACCTCTACTTCAAAATATATGCATAACCTCAACTAATTTAATGAATTAACAATTAATTACTAAATTAAATCTTATTTAATCGTACTAAAATAAGACGTAAAATTTATTCAGTCAGTTATCGTATAATTGACTATTAAACTTAACCTGAATGAGTTCCTAACTCAATTTCCAATAAATAACTCTCGTAACCAAACATATTATCAAATATATATGTAAAGGGCTAATTAAACTGTATCGTATACAAATAATTAGTTTTCTAATTGGGTCTCATCCTTTAGGTATCATGGTTGACAGCAATGTATACCTCCTAGACAAAGCATATGCAATAATGATCTGCTTGCCTTCCTTGTACTTGATTGAAAATGTAAAGGATTGGAGAAATTCAACCCACTTGACATGTTTATGATTCAGT
>JAIUZE010025534.1:0-12908 GCA_022085475.1 Heliosperma pusillum | reverse complement strand
TAGAGTCTATTGATCGAATACGAAAGAGGGGGGGGGGGGGTGAATTGAGTATTAAAACTAGCCCCACTTTTTCGATTTATATGATATGTAATTAATTATTTGATCTTATGAATTAAAATCAACTAATTAATTAATCAAAGTAAGCGCAAGTAACGAAATAACGAAAAGTAAAGAGAGTAGAGAGAGGCACACGATTTTTGAAGTGGTTCAGTTTTACACGTTGAAACCTACGTTCACTATTCTCGATTAATAATTTTTAGTACCTTTCTACGGATTACAAAAATTATCAACCGACTCGTATAATCAACACTATGATTATAACTCAAGGTGAGTATCGCTAAATACTCTATAATATCTTACGCTAATAAGAAAGTACAATATAACTCGCACAAATTCCCGTTAAAGAATTGTAAGCTTATAATGATGTACTATTATTCAATAACGTATTTCACTCAAGCGATTGATAATAATTGATGCACGACTCTTTTGAAAAACAAACTCTAAAAATAATAAATATTTGCTCAAAGGTTTGCTTTAAAATGATTTTGGAAAATCAATACAAGTAGTAGATGTGCCGTGTGTATTTCGTGTATGTCGTATAATCCAAGAATAAAATATGAAGGAGTATTTATAGAAATAGAAGTATATTAGATCTAAAACCCTAGCATAATCTTTAAGAAAGATATTTATCTTTAATACCATAAAATAATATTTGCTTATCTTTTAGAAATATCTTTATCTCAAAATATTATTTGGTTTATCTTTTAGAAATATATTTATCTTTAATATCTCAAAATATTGTTGTAAAGATATAGTAGACTCCTAGATTAGGTAAACTAAGGAAACAACCTATGGAGGCCGAATCCTAGCTCACGAAACCCTAGGAGCACGAATCCCTAGGTGGCACAAACTAGGTTTCACGAAACCCTAGATGGCTCAACCACTAGGTGGGCTAATTAGGTTAACAATAAATTGAGATAGAATATATTAGAAACCCTAGGTAGCATGACAACCCATAAGTTGTATTACTAACCAATAGAATCTCATAAATATATTCTCTAATAAAACTTTTGATAAATATAAAAATACTCTTTCACTTTTGAAAACATTTCAAAACATTTTATTTCCAAAATCATGCATCAACATTTATCATTCAAAGTCATAGGCTAAAGCTATAACTTTGAACATAAAATCTCTCGAATGGAATAGTTACCGAGTGACGACCTATACTATCTAATCTTCACAAAGATCTTTAGTATACGGATCATCTCTTCATCTTGATCACAAAGACCCTCCATCTAGATTCTTATGTTGTTTGAGGTAGATCTTGCTTGAAGCGATTTTCTTTAAAGTTATGAATGGTAGCTATAACTTCCATGTAAACTTCCAAAGTTATTCCTGAAGTTGTTATAACTTTGTCTCACAGACTTTGTCAAAGTTATACCTAACTTTGATCTTGCTTCTCATAATTGTTGCTCGCTATAATAAGACTAAAGCACACAATTACACGCATATGATATATTCAAGTAAAGCACATTATCAAGTAAGCATATGTCATTATCAAAACTATAAAATTGGTCCAACAAATTCCCCCTTTTTGATGATGACAAGTCTCTTATGATTTCCTCTTCACATTGTGACTAAGTATGGTTCCCCCTCAACAAAGCACTCCAAAGTTATTGCAACTTTGATCGCAAGAACATAACAACTTAGCCAAAGTTATAACAAGAAAGACTTTAAGAGATAACGAGTCTTGACAAGGAGCAAGCTTAAGCAAAGACTCAAATCATATCATTTCTTCCCCCTGTTGGCATCATTGAAAAGACAAGAACAAGGATATAAAATGACTAGAATAACATACGTCAAGGCAAGAAATAGATATGCAAAATACGCAATATTAAACGATATATAACAATCAAAATCAAATGTCAAATGTTAATTGAAACTACAAGTCACAATAATATTGTTAGTTGCCATTTGGGCCGAATAGGATAAAGTTTAACAAGCCAAAATGGGCCGAATGGTGAAGTAGTTCAAGAAACAAACAAACAAAGGTAAGAAGATCAAGGCTTGTTGGGTTGTCGGATTTTTTTAGGGTCAACGTAACCGGGTCGGGTGCGGTACTCGAGAGTAGAAAGACGATCAAGGCACGTCGACACATGAGTAGCTTGGGCGGTGAGGCAAACATCGAAGTTTCGAACCTTCAAAGAAAGAGCCTCCGTCGCATCAAATATAGTGTGCGTCCCCTCACGCATTTCCGAACCGCTTTTCACCAATGCACCTCCTTGGCTCACCAAGAATTGCATCCGATCCCTTTGCCTATAAATCTCTTGTCGAATATCGACAACATTCCTCTCTAATTTTGCTAGGCAATCATCAACACCCGTCATCCAAGTCCGCAACTCACCACTCACACCGAACCGACATGGTCACGGGTAGAGCTAGTGTTCCCCATAGCCACGGGTTTTTAAAATTCTTTCAACAACCGCATTAGTTTTCTTATCTTGCACATCAAGCCGCTCCATTACTTTTCCTATAAACACATCCAATTTCGACTCAAGCCCCGAAAAATCAGCCACATTCGGTTTCACAACAACCGAACCACCTTTTTTTTTATGTCTTCACTAACACCCTCTTGTACCTTTTATTTTTTTTTATTAATCGACGCCTTTGTGTACCTTCAAGCACCGAACCCGACTCGGTTTGGGTCAAATTGGGTGATTTTTGGTTGGGTTGTGGTGATGGATTGGTAAACATATAAGGTGTTTGATGTTTGGAGTTTGGGTGGTCGTGTTTTTGTGGAGTAGTCGTGTAGCGCCGGCTCTATTCCTCTTTTTCCTTTTTTTTTGTTTTTGTATTTGGGTAGGAAAAGGAATCTTAGGTAATTAATTTTGGAGATATGGTAAGGATAGGATTTGGTAAATAAAAAGATATGGTAAGGTGATTTTGGTTGAGAATTTCGGCTAACATAAGATACATGGGTAGAATTTTGGTTCAATTAAGAAAGTGAATAAGATAGGTTTTTGGCAAATATGTGGTTCATAATTCAATTTCCATAAACCACTTAATATGCAAGATACTCTCGTAATATATATTATATTAAACACAAAAATACTAGCAATGAAATATGCGGAAACAGTCATACAATCTCGTCTTATTCTAACCAGTCACGCAGGTTCACAAAATAAAATATGACGAATTTAATTGCTACTGATTAAACCAATTTCCAACCGCAAAATCTCAAAACGTCTTCTCGCTAACGCCTTTGTTAAAATGTCAGTCCATTGATTTTCAGTACTACAAAATTCAAGTTTAATGTTGCCCTTTTCTACATGGTCACGCAAAAAATGATGTCTAATGTCTATATGCTTAGTACGAGAATACTGAGCTGGATTTTTAGAAATAATAATAGCGCTCGTATTATCATAGAAAACAGGCATACAACCAACATTAACACCATATTCACATAGTTGTTGCTTTAACCAAAGTAGTTGAGAACATACCAGTCCTGCAGTGATGTATTCAGCTTCTGCAGTAGACAATGCAACCAAATTTTGCTTCTTTGAGCCCCAAGTTATTATGCATGGTCCAACAAACGTAGCAAATCCAGATGTACTTTTTCTATCTAAAGAACATCCTGCATAATCTCCATCTGAATATCCTACTAGATCGAAGTTACACTCAAGTGGATACCACAAATATAAATTAGATGTACCAATTAAATATCTCAAGATACGTTTAACTGCAATCATATGTGACTCTTTAGGACATGATTGAAATCTCGCACAGACACATACGCTAAACATAATGTCAGGTCTACTTGCAGTTAAATATAATAAAGAACCAATCATACCTCGATATGTAGTCTCATCTACGGACTTACCATTTTCGTCTAAGGTCAACTTTTTATCAGTTACCATAGGTGTGTCCAAAGGATGAGCGTTCTCCATACCAAATTTTCTGATTAACTCCATGACATATTTTTGTTGGTGAATCTTTATTTCTTCTTTGGGTTGTTGAATTTGCAATCCTAGGAAGAATTTCAATTCTCCCATCATGCTCATTTCAAATTCTGAGGTCATTAGATCTTAAAAATACTTGCACAGTTTATTGTTAGTAGAACCAAAAATAATGTCGTCTACATAAAGTTGAGCAACAAGTAAATCAGAACCCTCGGATTTTAGAAATAGGGTTTTGTCGACAGATCCTCTTTTAAAATTGTTTTGCAATAAATATTTTGACAATCTGTCGCACCAAGCACTAGGCGCTTGTTTCAAACCATATAAAGCTTTATCGAGTTTAAAAACATGGTTTTGAAACTTGCTATTCAAAAATCCAGGAGGTTGTTCAACAAAAACCTTTTCTTCCAAATAACCGTTAAGAATTGTCGTCTTAACGTCCATTTGAAGTAGTTTCATTCCTTTATGAGCGGCGAAGGCGATGAGCAAGCGAATAGCTTCAAGTCTTGCTACTGGTGCGAATGTCTCGTCATAATCAATCCCTTCTTGTTGATTATAACCTTGAACGACCAATCGAGCCTTATTACGAACTATAACTCCTGAGTCATCCAACTTGTTTCTGAATACCCATCGAGTACCAATCACAGTTCGATTAGAAGGTCGTGGCACTAGGTGCCAGACTTTATTACGTTTGAACTATCATAGGATAGTAAATATTTGCTAATAATTGATAATAATTGATAATAATTGATGCACGACTCTTTTGAAAAACAAACTCTAAAACCCTTTTGAAAAACGAAAGAGGGGGGGGGGGTGAATACCAATTATAGAGTCTATTGATCGAATACGAACGAGGGGGGGGGGAATTGAGTATTAAAAACTAGCCCCACTTTTTCGATTTATCTGATATGTAATTAATTATTTGATCTTATGAATTAAAATCAACTAATTAATTAATCAAAGTAAGCGCAAGTAACGAAATAACGAAAAGTAAAGAGAGTAGAGAGAGGCACACGATTTTTGAAGTGGTTCAGTTTTACACGTTGAAACCTACGTCCACTATTCTCGATTAATAATTTTTAGTACCTTTCTACGGATTACAAAAATTATCAACCGACTCGTATAATCAACACTATGATTATAACTCAAGGTGAGTATCGCTAAATACTCTATACTTTCTTACGCTAATAAGAAAGTACAATATAACTCACACAAATTCCCGTTAAAGAATTGTAAGCTTACAATGATGTACTATTATTCAATAACGTATTTCACTCAAGCGATTGATAATAATTGATGCACGACTCTTTTCAAAAACAAACACTAAAAATAATAAATATTTGCTTTAAGGTTTGCTTTAAAACGATTTTGGAAAATCAATACAAGTAGTAGATGTGCCGTGTGTATTTCGTGTATGTCGTGTAATCCAAGAATAAAATATGAAGGAGTATTTATAGAAATAGAAGTATAGTAGATCTAAAACCCTAACATAATATTTAAGAAAGATATTTATCTTTAATACCATAAAATAATATTTGCTTATCTTTTAGAAATATCTTTATCTCAAAATATTATTTGGTTTATCTTTTAGAAATATATTTATCTTTAATATCTCAAAATATTGTTGTAAAGATATAGTAGAATCCTAGATTAGGTAAACAAGGGAAACAACCTAGATAGGCCGAAATACCCTAGCTCACGAAACCCTAGGAGGCACGCATCCCTAGGAGGCACAAACCTAGGTTTTCACGAAACCCTAGGTGTTCTAATTAGGTTAACAACAAATTGAGATAGAATATATTAGAAACCCTAGGTAGCATGACAACCCATAAGTTGTATTACTAACCAATAGAATCTCATAAATATATTCTCTATTAAAACTTTTGATAAATATAAAAAATACTCTTTCACTTTTGAAAACATTTCAAAACATTTTATTTCCAAAATCATGCATCAACATTTATCATTCAAAGTCATAGGCTAAAGCTATAACTTTGAACATAAAATCTCTCGAATGGAATAGTTACCGAGTGACGACCTATACTATCTAATCTTCACAAAGATCTTTAGTATACGGATTATCTCTTCATCTTGATCACAAAGACCCTCCATCTTGAGTCTTGTGTTGTTTGAGGTAGATCTTGCTTGAAGCGATTTTCTTTAAAGTTATGACTGGTAGCTATAACTTCCATGTAAACTTCCAAAGTTATTCCTGAAGTTGTTATAACTTTGTCTCACAGACTTTGTCAAAGTTATACCTAACTTTGATCTTTCTTCTCATAATTGTTGCTAGCTATAATAAGACTAAAGCACACAATTACACGCATATGATATATTCAAGTAAAGCACATTATCAAGTAAGCATATGTCATTATCAAAACTATAAAATTGGTCCAACAATGATGACAATTGGATCTTAAGAACCACCTTCTTGAATACGATTCTAAAAGAGGTAGAATATTTTATATTCACATGTGGGTTCATAGATCCTAATTATCCTAAGTTAATTTTACAAGCTTAAGAGGATGTCTTAAGTAAGCACTAAAGAGTTGGAATTAGTGTGTCAATCATGTCATAAAATATTTCTCGATATCTCGAGGAATTATGTTTATACATGCAGTTTAGTGGGAGTAATATGGTTTTCATTAGTCTTATATGTGGATACATATTGATCATTTTAGATGATGGAAGATTTTGGAGAAGTAGAATACATCTTTCAGATATCTGGATTTATGAAGATAAATCTAAAAGGATATTAGCATTAAGTCAAAATTCTTATGTTGATAAGATCTTTGATTAGTTCAAGGAAGTTGAACACATAAAAATTGATTCCTTTTGCTTCCGCTGCGGGATCATTTATATACACTGCGATGTATGCTCAATCCGATATTTCGCATGCTTTGAGCATGACAAATTGTTTGCAATCAAATCCAAGTGAGACTCACTTGATAGCCATAAAGAACATCCTTAAGTACTCGCGAAGTACTAAAGATATGTTCCATATGTTTGGAGTTTACAGTGAGTTGTGTGTAAGGGGTTACACAGACTTCAGTTTCCAAACTGATCAAAGTGATCTGAAATCACGAACTGGCTGTTTTTATAGAAGATTTATCTGTTGGAAGAGTTCCAAGCAGAAAACACTATTGGAAAGGTTCCAAGTAGGAGTTACATTTTCAAATATAAATGTCATGTATCTGCTGGAAGTGTTCCAGGCAGTTTATCATTGCGGATTTTACAACGGAAATGGAGTACATTGCATCATATGATGATGCATATGAAAGTAGCTTGGATTCGACAGTATTGGAGGGACAAGAAGTAGTTCCTATAGTTGTATATCCTATCCCAATATACTGGTAAAACAGTGGGAGCTACCTTTAAGCCAAGAGTCTTAAGTCTAGATTCAAACCTAGATACGTACTCATAAGGTTTTATGTAATATGAGATTACGTAGACAAAGAAAAATAGGAATCAGAATGATGGGAAAGATGCAAATATTGCTAATCCATTAGTTATGCTTTTGCAAGCTGAACATGATAGTCATGTCATTTCAATGGGGATTGAAATATATACCTGAATTGCTGGAGATTATGAGATATGAAATTATTGATAGCGTATCGAATTTTCCAGATATTTGATAATCGCATTCATTGTTAGAGTTTCATTAAAAACTCCTTATTTAGTTTGACTAAATTTTAAGACTTTGTTTATCCGAATTGGTTGAAAGAAAAGTTGAACCCAATTCAAGTGAACATGATGAACTAAGTGTTTTTTCCCTGGTCACTCATTTGAGGTGACGTCTCGAAGTGACTAGATTGTAAGTCGATCGATGGTTGGTTCAGCACCATGGGGTCATGGAGATGACCGGTCGTTTACATAGACAAACTGTTGTGACACTCTGTCGGGCAGTGACCATAATAGAGTCCCTTATTAAAATTGTTGAAGCCTGGTCATGGCGGGGATTTCTATTTTATTCCTATGAGTCGATTCTTTAGACTGGCGACCATTTACCCGAGTCGGTGTAGTTTCCGATTGACTTTGGTTTTTGTCCTAGGTCGTGCCATGAAAAGGGGCCGATGGACATCTTCTGGGTCATGGTGATATGCATCTTACAGTGTAAGATGGGACAACAGGAATTGTCCACCCACGTTGGGTATTAACATCTTCGGGCCACTCGAGGAGTAGTACCTGAAAATGCGTGGCCACGCTCGGAAGAGATCTCTGGTAGATTTTCCGGTCAGACAGTTACTCTCCCAGATCGAGAAAACCACTCTATTTATAATTTTCAATCGTAAGTGCGACCTGTAAGACACCTTGCGATGAGTGGGAAGATGTGACGCACAAGAGACAAGAGAATCGGTAGCACACAACTTGTCGAGACAAGTGGGAGATATTGTTGGAGTAGGACTCCTCCACAATAGTGTTGCTACATGCACAATTTGTATCGGACAAGTGGAAGATTGTTGAGGTAAGTGTCCTCCACAATAGTGCATTTATATAATAAATCTCATTTGGAATATACGTGGCATGATTAGTATATTTTGATACTCCACGTCAGTTAATTAACGTAAATCGGTAACGCTCGGCTGACTAGAGTTTGACGTTATTGTCGTATGACGGCGGTGATCAACTGATCCCTTTAGGTCACACCTATAAGATGAGACCCAAATAGAATACTAATTATTGTATACGATACAGTTTAATTAGGGCATTACATATATTTGATATGTACGTTTAGTTACGAGAGTTATTTATTGGAAATTGAGTTAGGAACTCATTCCACTTAAGTTTATTAGTCAATTATACGATAACTGACTAAATAAATTTTACGTCTTATTTAATACGATTAAATAAGATTTTATTTAGTGATTAATCGTTAATTCATTAAATTAGTTGAGGTTATGCATATATTTTGAGGTAGAGGTAATTGGTTAATTATGTTTACAAAGAGTTGTAAAATAAATTAACTAGACATTGTGGGACCCATTATATATTGATATAATGGTTAAATAGCACTTAAAAGTTGAGTGTATATGATTTATTAATTTGAGTCATATAATTGTTATATGATCAAATTAACACTTAATTATACAAGATAATTAAACATATGATTATAAGTATTTGTGGGACAAATATCAAAAATCAAAATGGACCACATAACACTAGTTGGGGCCGCATTATTTGTTAGTGGAGATCAATGATGATTGTTCTCATCTAATCCTACACTCTACCTTATGTTATGACACCATTATCATTACAATTACTACCAACACTCAAGACATTTGCATGTGAATAAAATAAGCAAAATATGAGCCATATATGGCTTGGTAGTGAGGGAGAAGAGTCCTTAAAATGGGACAATTGTTGTTCATTTTTTAAACCACTTCATTTTGTGTTTTATTCTTACTTCTCTTTCTAACTCAACAACTCTCTAAAACTCATATGCAAACTAATATTCATTCCATATTACTAGTGTAGTAATACAATAATATTAGTAGTATAATGTCTTACTTATTATCTAGTTAATAATAACCTAAGATCTTTTGGGTTTAATCTTGGGTGCAACAAGAAGGAGACCTTCTACTTTGGAGGTTGTTTTATGGAGGATCATCCATTAATTTCATGCTCAAGAACAATTAGAAGGAGTTCTTATTGTGCCCATATTGAACCGAAAAATCCCAATGTAAGGATGTTTTCGTCTTATCTTTTCTTTTATACTTTTATATTTGCATGCATGATAAGTAGATCCTAAATCATTAAGTTAATGTAATTTAATGAACTAATTAGAGGAGTCTAATTAGAGGTCTAGGACTGTCACTTATAACCCTTAGGAAGATAAAATGCCTTTGATTCTTCCATACAATAAGGACATGCAAGGAAGCCGGCCGTGGCCCAACCGGAAAGCATGTCGTAAGCTGGAAAGTCATTGATTGTCCATAAAAGAGCGGCTTTGAGTTGAAAATTTTGTTTCTTGGACACATCAAAAGCGGGTACACCAACCTCCCACAATTCTTTTAACTCTTCGATAAGAGGTTGTAAGAAGACATCTATATGACTTTTAGGATTATCCGGCCCCGGAACAATCAATGAAAGAAACATAAATGGTTTTTTCATGCACAACCATGGTGGTAGATTGTAAGGAGTGAAAATTACAGGCCAACATGAATACTTTTTCCCAAATTGGCTGTATGGTGTAAAACCATCTGTGCACAACCCAAGTCTAACATTTCGAGGCTCACTAGCAAATTTCGGGAAAATTTTGTCCAAATGCTTCCAAGCCTCACTATCGCTTGGGTGGGCAAATGTCCCTTGTACACGAGGCTTTTCTTCATGCCATCTCATAGCCTCCGCAATATTTCTAGTAGCATAAAGCCGTTGTAACCTTGGACCTATAGGAAGGTAGAATAAGATTTTTTCTGGTTTTTTTTTTCCCACTTGATGGTGTTGGCTTGTACCTATCTTTGCCTCATTTCTTACATTTATCAAGCGACACATCTTCTTTCCAAAAGAGCATACACCCGTCCTTACAACAATGAATTTTTGTATAGGGTAGTTGAAGAGCTTTGAGCAATTTTTTGGTGTTATAATAGGTGCGGGTCATCACATTTCCCCGAGCTATAACATCCTCAATCAAGGAAGCAATCTTATCTTCACATTTGTGCGGTAAGTTGTGCTCACATTTTATGTTAACAACCCTTGCAGCTGCTTGTAACACCGACACATCGCCCCCTCATATAAAGGTCTCTCCGCCGCATCTAACATATCAAAAAAACTCTTCAATTGAGGGTGTGGAGTTTCTTCTTCACCGATAGGGGGTTCCTCCATATGTTCTAATGCACAGTCACCTAAGGCATCTATTACCATCTCTCGATATGGTCCTCTTATGGGAGATTGAGTAGTGTTTGGTACATTGTTTGGTATTTTAAAGGAGAAAGGCTCACCATGACACACCCAATCATAATAATTTCCCGTAAAACCTTTACTAATAAGGTGTTCTTGTACCACGAATTCACTCGAGTATTTCAAATTTTTGCACTTTACACATGGACATCTAATTAGTTGTGAATTCCTAAATTCATCTCGAGTTTTAACATATTCAAGAAAACTATTCACCCCACATATAAACTCATACTTAACCATCTTCCTAGCATCCACTCTTTCATACATCCATTCTCGTTCAACCCTCTTCATTATAAATATATATAAATACATAAATATAACATATTTAGGCAATCCAACAACTAATTGAGACAATCTACATTCTTACTAAATAGGCAATCTAAATACTAATTCGAATTACCAATTTTAACCAACTAATCAAATTATACTACCAACATAAAATTTCTAACTGCCAAATTTAACCAACATTCAATTTCACAACCAAAGTCCAACATATATCTACAACTATCAACATATAATAAGATATATCTACTACTAACCACATATTTCTACTACTAACATCTTGAACATACTAACAATTACATATACTAACATATTAACAATTACATATACTAACATAATTGCAAATAATTAAAAAACCCCCAATTTAACCAAATCTTAATCCTAACTTAAACAACTCTAAATTAGATTCAAATAACAACAAATAATCAAATCCTAACATAAAATTAAGGGTAAAAACAAACATAAACACAATTAAAACAACTATAAACACAAGAATTAAGAGAAAATCATACCTTTATTAAATTACTAGAAGAGAGAAGGTGGTTGTTGAGAAAGAAGGGGATGGCGGCGTCGGCGGTGGTCAGTCGGCAGGTGTCGGGCGTCAGGTGACCGGCGGTGGGAAGGAGGCAGTCGTCGGGTATGGGTTCATCGTCTTTGGGGAAGGGTTTAGAGTGAGAGTGAGTAAGTGATAATAGAATGAGGGATAGTCGGATTTGGTTTTTACATATCAGACCCCATACCGACCGATTGGTCAGTCGGTCGGTAATTTCGCCCAATCGGTCGGTATTTTATACGCGCACCGACCGACTTTCCCTAACAACGACGGACTTTAAATCGGTCGGTAGTTTTAGCGACCGATAATTAGTTTACCGACCGTTGTCGGTCGCTATGTCTTGTTACCGAGCGTTTTGAAATGCGGTCGGAATGTGCGGTCGGAGCAAGGGCTGATTCTTGTAGTGGTATGATATCTGTAGGAGAAGCGCGACGTAGTATTTGAATGACACCTGTAGAGGTTGTATGCAGTCTGTAGGAGGTGTCAATTTGTATTCTTGAGAGGGTCACAGGGACTTGTTCTCTGTTGAATGTCGTAGGTTGAATGTCTTGGGCAGGTGGCACAGTTTTGGTGTGCTTGTTGATTGCTTGCAGAGGTGTCTTGTAGAGGGAAGTTAATTATAGAGTTCTTCTTCTCTATAGAATTTCTCTCTCTAAGAGTTCTTTGGTTATGATTCCCTTCTCAAATGAATGAGAATTAATGTATTTATAGTGGTATGATTCACCTTGGTGGACGTGGATATAGTGATCCGAATAACTTCTTTTCTAATCCTAATCGACCCATATTTCTTTTATCGGGACAACAATAATTAAATTAAGTTAAAATTTGGTATTAACTTAAAATAAATAATTTATTTTACTTATTCGGCACTTTAATAAATTTTTCGTGCCTACAAATTGCCCCCTTGAGACGTTGTTACGTGCGCCGCTTGAGTGGCCTGACGTGACGGGGTCTCGATCCATTTTTTGTTAGCTTAACTTGGAAGTCAGTGAACATCTCACTTGTCAGAGAAATACTCTGTAATTTTTTGTAGTCACCCTGCCATTTTCAAACTAAGCGAATAACTTTTTGTTTGAAATATATTTTTTTTTTTAAAGTTGAACGTACCCAAACTCATCGTTAAAGTAGTTTTTTAATTTTAAATGTCACCCTGTCATTTTTTTACTTGGTAGATGACATTTTTGTTTGACTTGAAAGTCGCTTGTTGTGAAGGCAGC
>JAIUZE010025533.1:0-16592 GCA_022085475.1 Heliosperma pusillum | reverse complement strand
TAAAAGATGATAAAGATTCACTAATTATCGTGAATTTGCATATTCTTTTGATTTTGGAGCGGAATAAACGAATGGGTAGGTTATTGTGGTTTGATGACGTTTCGCCAAGTACAGAAGGTAACCTAGAGTCGAATTAGTCAAGGAAACATCACATCAGGAGAGGTGGACCAATGAAAATATAGAAGTCACCCATCGAACGCCCTATAACATAAAATCGAATTATACACAATAACCAAGTGTTGTTCAAGTATTTGAAAACCATTCTTTTCACAAAAGCTTAAAACTAGAATGAAAATTCAATCAATTAAAGTTTAAAACATTTTGCATTTATTTAAAAATATGAATGCAAATCTAGACTCTAAATGCAATATATACAAACCATATGAGCATGCGAATATAATGACATGAATGCATCTGACTATAAATAATCAAAACATGAATGCAACTATACTACATGCACCTAATACTAATGCAATTTCCTAATCAGCACATATATACGCAATCACCAAATCCTCAGAGTACACATCATCATCATCATTATCATTATCATCAACAACAAGTAACCCTGAATCTTCTCATTTGACGAAAGAAAAGAGTAGGGAAGAGAAAATATATAGAACGATATTACCGCATCGGTCTCCAAAATACCTCATACGAGTCTCAAATGATAAAAGGTCGACTCGGTTAGTAATAACTATCCAATACATCCAAAGGTGCGGAGGAATCTCTTTTTATGTCCTCAATGATATATCCCTAGGCTTCCTTATGAAATTTGAGCACTTTTAATAGGTTTTGAACTTGGATAGCATCGAGTTTGGCATTTAATTTCGACTTTCCTATAATCAATACATATCCGCCACCCCGTGACAGCTCTTTTCGAATAAGCGGTTCCATCCTTTTGTTGGACCATTGTGCTCTCCCCATTTTGGGAACAACATAAGCAGGACTTACCCATATACTATCCAATATAGGATCGATAATTCGCACATCCAAGAGTTTTAAGATCTCCCCTTCGACAATCTTACTTATTTTGGGTTTAACCTCATTTCCCTTCCGCAGATGGTTGACTCCCTTTCATAATAATTATCCTATACATGGAAAGGTGTGGGCTAATCCCTTTTATATCCTCAATACTATGTCTCAAGGCTTTCTTATGAAAGTTGAGCACTTTTAAAAGTTTTTCAACTTGAATAGCGTCGAGGTTCCCATTTATGATCACGCCCAAACCATATGATATTTCTAAACTAGAGTAGCAAGTGTCAAGTCTAGGTCGACCTTTAGGTCAGGTGTGATTATCAACTGGAAAAGTCAAATAAGTCTAGTGTGCTATGTGTCAGAATTGGGTTTACAAGAATTGAAAGAAGCTAAGGCAAATATAAAGGTAAACAATAAGCAAAGGATAAACTAACAAGTATCTAAAGAAGACGTAATCAATAATTAAAAAAGGAAAACTATGAAGCATGAGATCATATGAGGTATACGAAAAGGTGCATGATATTTATCATAGGTTAATCATTAGATTGAGCCGGACTATAGGACGAGGCTCTCGATCTTGCACCTTTACATAGGTCGCGTTGGCTAGCTCTCGCGTACGCCTATTCTTCCCAACAATGTCATTTAAGTTCTCGCCCTCCTAAGGCTCTCGATCTTAAAGGACGACACTAACAATTATCAAAACATGCAAAAGCTAGTTTACACATTTCATTAAACACTTAGACCGCAGTAGTTGAAACAAAACCCAAAAGTTAAGCTTAAGACAAATTAATCATGCATTTACCCCATATCATCCCCCATAATTTCCCATTAACCCTAGCTAGTACACTACTCAGTTATTATGGTGATTAATACAGATATAATATCAACATGAGAATAAGATGAGATAAACATGATGATTGATGAAAATGATTAACAAGAGTTTAAGAGAATTAAAGGTTGTACCCAACTAAGTAGAAAAGTTGTAGAACTTACATATACATTAAATAGATTAAATAGATTGATAGCCAACCAATCTTAAAATACTTCAATAACAAAGAAAGATTAACCAATAATAAAGATTAATTAAGGAAATGATTAAATAATTTAACAATTTTGTTCGCTAGTTTAATCATGTTCTAATTTAAAGAGATGAAGTTTAATCTAACGTTCTGCTATAAAAGATGGGATCCTCAATAAGATTCCTAATTATCTTATTTATACTAATCTAATATTTGGAGGAGGCATCACATTTATTTTTGCGATGTCAGACGTAGCTCGGGAGAGCTGACAAAAACACGATAATCAGTTCGGACAACCTAGGACCTATTGGTTGCCCTTTGCTTCTCCTCTTCTCTTTTGTCTTCGATTATGGCCTAATGGTATTTGACTTGTGTCCCTTCCTTTTGGAATTGTTAGCTAACCATTATTGGTGTCCAAAAGCCTCTAGTTTGGTGCATTATCAAGCCAAAACCGCTTATTTGAGGGTAAAAATTAGGCATATGACGGTAATTAGCCTAAATGATATGCAAAACAGGGTTGATTTGAAGGTAACAAGTACTTATATTTCAGCCGCAATAGGGGGATTGGGTTTGAGATTTACCTTAAAAGGGAGTATACCCTCACATTTTTAATTACCTCATCAACAATGTTGTCAAGCACTTCTTCTATCTCCGTTTCTAGATAGACTTGTAGCACAACTTGTGTATCTACTTCTCCTCCTATAATCTCAACGGAGCAAGCGTGTTTTAACATTTTCTTCTTCAAAATATTGATCAAATTAAATTCAACAACTTCATCTCTGATATTGAAGGATATTAAAGGATAATTGCCTAGCAAGGATCATGGTGGTTTGACTATCCTCGTGTATGTATAGGATGACGAAGTCGTCTAGGATGAGAACTTTTTCAACTTGCAGGGGACGTCTTCAAGCACCCCCAAAGGATACTTGATGGAGCGTTCCGTCAATTGCAAAGTCATAGAGGTAAACAATAAATCTCCAAAGCCTATCTTTTGAGCAATGGTTAAGGGTATTATACTTAAACGAGCACCAACGTCGCAAAGGGATCTAATAATAATACATTCCCAACTACATAATGAATAAATAAAATACCAAGGTTACTCTGCTTGGGAGGCATTTTGTTTAATAAAAGTAAACAACATTCCTCTGTATGGGCTACCATGTTTGGGCTCCGATAGTTCTTTTGTTTTTTTGTTAAAAATCCATTAGAAAATTAGCATATGTTGAAATGTTCGCTATAACATAGGTTAGAGGAAGGGTAACTTTAAGCTTATGTAACATACCTAACAGCTTTCTATACTTGAAGTTATCATTTATTTTCAAGGCTCTAGTGGGTTATGGGAGGCGTGAAACAATTTGAGGCTTAGAATATATCTTTGAAGAATTTGTTATTGCTTGTTACCTTGGGGGAAGATATCTTCAAAAGAGGTTCTTCATTAGGATTTCCCAAACCTCCTCATATGGTAAGTCTTTAACAAGCCCTTCATCATCTTTAGTCACCAGACCATCCATATCCATTGTTGCCTCCTTCTTTTCAAGCACTTTCTTAGGAATACCCACCCTTGTCGATGGAGTCCTTATCGGGCTATCCTTCCTTTCATGCATTTCTATCCCCTTTACCTTATCATCACGATCTAAGTCATGATAATTCTAAGGATCCTCAAGCTTTAGGCCACTCTTCAAAAGGAACGCGTAATTATGGTTACTAGTTAAACGATATGTGAGGTTTTTTTTTTGTTCTGACAAAACACCTCGTGGCCTATTAGAATTAGCCATGGCTTGAGATGCTACTTTAGCCTCAAGATTCTTATGGGATACGCTAAGAGTTTTCAAGAGTTCTTGAGTTACATTGCCTTGTTACGCCAAATTTCCAATGGCGTTGATCACTTTGTTGTGTTGATTATCTATGAATTGGTTTGGGTTGTGAGGTTGTGGATTTGGCTCCGTTTTGTTGAATGGAACAAGGCCTTGAGAATGATGTTTATGTAGTTGGTTGGTTAGATTGAGATGGAATGTTTACCCTTCGTTTGATTGTTGTTACCCTTGGCTCTGTTGATTGTACCCTTGGTTTGATTGTTGGTATGGTTTTGTTGGTTTTAGGCCTGGTTTGATTGTTGGTACCCTTGATCTTGTTGGTTTTATGCTTGGTTTGATTGTTTTTATGCTTGGTTTTAATGGCTAGTCTTAGATCAAGGCTTGATTTAGGTTTGGAAAATGTTGATGAATTAAAGCCTCGACTGTGTTGGTTGAAGTTGTTAAATTCTTTATTTCTGCTTCTTTTTTTATTAAAGACCAAAGGGTCCATGTTTTTGGCTTGAGGCTGTAAAGAGTGCTGATTTAAAAAATTGGTAGATTTGTAGCTCCAACTTGGTTGTTTTTGTACACCCGGGTAATAGTAATTGGAAGACGGGTTGAAGGAACTTGAATTGTTGTACATGTTGGCACACACATCATGCGTATGTTTATGCCTCCACCGGCATGCCAAGTTACACTTTGCATGAATTCTTCCTCAGGTGGTGCATGAGAGCTTGAGACTTGATTCACACCTTTTAAATTCATTTAATTTATCATTTTAGTGAGGTCATCTATCTTTGCATTTTTCTATGCATTATAATTTGTTTTTCCGGGATATTGACTCTTGCTTCTGAAAGGGCTTGGCCTAATCCTATAACTCGTTTCCGCACACACCATTTTCTTGATTAAAGCCAATGAGTCATGATCAATAAGGTGGTCAAAGCTAACTTTGACGGAGGTATTAACCATTTCCCTGGTCTTCGAGAGAAAGGTTTCGTAGATTTTATGAGTGATATATGAAGCGAAATCCCATGACGTGGACAATGAGCAAGAAGTATTTAAAACGATCCAAAGTGTCACCTAAAGACTGTCCCTCTTGTTTTTGAAAAGTTGTGATATCATTCCATAGCATAGCGGTTTATGTAGGAGGGCAATAACTCCCGAGGAATGACTTGGAGAGACCCTTCCATGTGTTGAAGATATAAGGTAGGTCGGTGTTCAACCAACGATCCTCTTTATCACCCAAAGTAAATGGGAAAACTATAAGTCATAGAGTATTTTTGGAAACCCTGTTCCACTTCATGGGACCCACTTTGTTATTGAAGTCTAGGAAATGTGTATGGCCGCCCTTACTTAGATGATTGTCGAAACTATTTTCCTGGATAGCCGCCAACTAAGGCATATGTATTTCCAAATTATTTGGGGATAGGTTTCCAAAGTTTATGGGTGAAGAATAATCTTCGGCATTGGGCATGCTATGATCACGGACTGCCATGACTCTTGGTAGTTGTCGTGTCCTCCGTAGCGGGCTCATAGAACTAGGTGCATGAGACCGGCCCACAAGTAAGTGAGATTCCATCCTAAAACCAATTGGTCATAGGAGTAGTAGCCCACTTACTAATATAGTAGTCCTTTTAGTCGTATTCTACCAATGTGGGATAATGCCCCTCACATACATATTTGGGAAGAGAGCTCAACAGTAGTAAGTTTGGAGGTGTTTTATTTGGGGAAAGATTGAGATTGTGAAAGGGATTTGTAAAGCTGGTATCAATAGTCTTATGAATGGATCGGCTAGCCTCATCATTATTGATTTGGCTACCAAAAGTAGAATTTCACAATCTAGTTAAATTAATAATCTTCAATGCTTGAAAGAGCCACTTTGGGTCGAGATTGTATAGTAGAGAGTTACTATTCTTTAGCCTAGTGTTGGGGCTCAATTAATCCACACATGGATCCATGACGTGGCATGTAGGGATTGGTCAAATGAGAAGCACATGGATTAAGCAAATGAGTGGACCTGATTGAAACTTAAATGAGATGAACGGCACAGATTGGAAGTAACAAACACATTTGTATAACTTCCATAGTCCACCAAGTCAGCAACAATTACCTGAAAAATAGGACTTGCAGAGCAGGACCCGGAGGAAGAACATGAGAGAGGTTGGGGGAGCCAAATCCGCACTATAAAAACAGGCAGCAACATAGGAGCAGATCATTCAATTCTCTCATTCTAAAATCAGCACACAAGCATCCGAGCAATTATCAAAGAAAATTCACTCTTGTTTCGTTATTTAGGCCAAATACTCTGTAACACCTCAGCAAGTACTTTTACATTTTAGTGCATATCTTTGGAGGGATTCCGACTCCCCCGCGGTTTTTCCCACATTGGGTTTCCGCGTCACCAATTCTTTGTATAACTTCTCTTCTTGCATTTTTCTTTACGTTATTTCATTGTTTTAGTACTAGTAGAATATCCACTTTGATACACCTAACAAGTAAATCACCTAATTAGCAAGTTTTTACCAAAACAGCTTGCACAATCAAACGCCAGTCGTCTAATCAACCCTTGATTGCCCACTTGTTGTCATTGTCAAAGATAATAGACCAGTCAAAATGCAAAAACAATCATCCCACTATGAGCTAAAGATTGATGCAATCTCTACTGGATTCAAGATATCATCCACTCTTTCTTTGAAATTTTGAAGTGTGTCCCGCTTTTGTTAAATTGGTGGAAGGAAATAAGTTTTGTGGAAGAGTTACTTAGGAACTCCACAACCATATTTCTATATGTGCTGATTATTTTTCTACTATTACTCAAAGGGGGAATTACGCATGACCGTATTAAAGAGATGATTTTTCCTTTTTCTCAACGCGATGTTGGTAGAGATTAGATTAAGAAGCTCGATAAGGAGACTTTGGGAATTACCGATTGGAACACCCTTGCTTTTGTATTCTACAACAAATAGTGCACAAATAAAATGACCAATGCATTGAAAACTTAGATAATCGGTTTCAAACAACATGCTACTGAGAACATAAATGAAGCGTGAACACGGTTGGTGAAATTGTTCATGAATGTCCTCGTCATGGATTTAAGGAATGGTTCCTTGCTACGCAAATCTATGATGGTCTTTACGATGAATGACTGAATGTCGACCTATTATTGAGCCGACAACTAAGGGTATATTCGCTATTAATATTGATGATGAGAAAGCTTGGGTTTGTTAGAAAAGATGGCTGGCTACACACACTGCATATTATGAAAATCCACGAGGTAATTCGTTAAAGTCTAATGATAGTACGTAATTCCTCTTCTTTGAGCTCTCAACTGGCAGTGATAAAGTGTAAATTTAATGAGTTAGTAACTACACAATCCTCTAGTTTGAAGCAAAAAGTTTACGCTATGGTGCAATAAGAAGAGATTTGTGAAGTGGTCAGAATGGTCATCATTCTTGTAACACCCCCATTTAATCAAGAGCCTTTAACAAGACATTCCCAATTAAATAAGGCTGTTACCATCTCAGTTGCCTGAGGTAGTGAATACAAATTAACAAACCAAAGTAGTTTCCTACCTTTTCGCAAATCTTCCAAGCACAAGCACATCCATATAACACTATAATTAATCTTCTATGAATCCGTCACAAGACAAAAGGTTGAATCCAATAGAAGTAGACGCAAGATCCCAAATTGATTACCCAATTTCCTTTCCATCTTTTCTCTCTTTAATTTATTTATTATGAGAATTATAAAAGTTAGAATAAAGTCTAAAAGACTTAAAGAAGCTTATATAGTAACAAGGAAAATTATTAGGAAACTGGAATAATAATATAATAATAATAGTTATTAGGAAACTAATATATAATAATTATACTTATTAGGAAACTAGACTATAATTTCTTTTCCTTATAGGACTACAATCATTACAAATAACTATATTACTCATTTTACATAATCACATTTCTAATACGCGTTGACCAAGTTGACTTTGACTTTGACTTAAAAAATACGGAGTATTACAATCTACCCTCCTTAAAACAAACTTCGTCCTCGAAGTTTAAACTCCAAAAATGAGACTACCTCAGAATATAATTCTACTCAGTTACTTGACACACACAAACCTACATGCTTACATGGCTTTGCTAAACAAAGTACTAGAAAGCCGCATGTTACATCTCATCCCCCTTAAAACTGAACTTTGTCCCCAAAGTTCCACTAAGCGACAACCACAGGTACTAAAACCCACGGTATACCCAAACATCAAATATATGTTCCTCCTAACAACTATCTTCGTAATACATCCAACATTACATTTTATAAGTTCTAACCAAACAAAATTGACTTAATCAATATAGGTACTACATCCTACCACCCTTAAAACAAAGGTACTAATCCTAGTAAAGTGCTACACCTCGAGTTCATCATACATTATTTTATATCACTATCGCTCAACCATGACACCTTAAAACAATTGCTAAATCCCCTTGCAACTCATTCCGCACCATATTCACAATTAACACGAATGACATATCCTCCCTTCTTTGTCCTTCAACACAATACTTTAATTAACTAAAGCTAATACCATAGCATAAACATCATTTATAATACATCATTTACTATAATCACCCTCAAATATAATATCCATTTATCATTCAATTCACCAACTCAACCACAAATCCACAATTCTTTATGACATTAGTAATAATATTATATCTTCCAATTTCACATTACACTTTACCTCATAACACCATAAACTCCAAACATTCGTATACGTGCGTCGTGCACCATCAATACTCACATCAACATTAATCACCCACTCTATCATCAATGCCATCTCAAAACACACAATACTTTTAGCTCAATAGCACCTTTTTACACAGTTTAAGTAACCAATCATAATGCCTACCACCATAATATTGTCAGGCTACCATCGTGATATAACATCCTTCCTCACTTAGAAAAAAAGGTTACGCCTTTATAAAACTAACTCTCTCCCAACAAAACGATTAACCACTCTGAATCTTTTCATAGCACCTCACAACCTCCACCATAACTCCCTAGAACACATTTCCTCTAAATACCATAACTAGTTCTCTAAGACACCCATTCTCTATTTTACAAGCGATACCTCAATAACTACTTAATACCCCCAACATAACCATTATCCAAACCACCAACCACAGTTACTTACCCAGCTCCTATCACTCTATCACTCTGGTCGCCTATTAACACTAAAAGAATCCACATAACTTTAACCATCGAGAATATCTTAATTGCCCATCATATAAATAATTATATCGACCATCCCAATTCAAAATGTGAATGCGTTTTGACTCTTATATGACCAACCTTCCTGAGCAAAATTAGTCAGGATATGATTGATCCCTTCCACATTGAAGAGTCAGAGTGTTTTGAACCCTTAAGCAAACAACACCAATAACAAACACAATAGAGAAATCGTAATGCTTATGAACCTCCCCATCGTAACCAACAACCGCAGAGTAATTCTCAACGCTCATCTGGTAATCATGTTGAATAATGCCTTGAATCGGTTTAGTTGCCACTTCGAGTGACAATGGCCTGTTTTGGGCTAGGGTTTCTGCCTTGGGCCTATGTCTGTTTTGGGCCTTTCTAGTTTTTCTGTATTAGGTCTTAGAGAGTAGTATATAAACTCTCTAAGCCTAACCCTAGCAGTCATGCATATCATAACAATCTGAACTCTGAATCTGAAAACTCTGTAATACTCCTCAACATAAATAAAACTCTCCTCTCTTCTGCCATGTGGACGTAGCTAACACACCGTTAGTGAACCACGTAAATCTGTGTGTTATCGTCTTTATTGTTCTTTATTTGTTTTTCTCGTTTCTGTCATAACAAATCACATGGATAAAATCAATGCACTTATTCAGCAAAGTGTACGTAGCATCCCAGGCTAAAAAAATAAGCACAGATTACTTATTTGGTTTCTCATTATAAGATTCCAGATAGTCAGATTGCCCAGATTGCTAGTTACTCCTTACAAAAGCATGATGGTACCTAACCACCTCAAGGGAAGTAAGCACATGAGACCGGTAAGGTCATCTAACAGAGAAGCGATACAAAATATGAAAGCCCTGCAATGCCTAAAAATGAGATAAATGTAGTGGAGATGAATGTTGACAATGATTCTTCTACAGAGCCTAAAAAGTACAAGGATCCTCATATTGGAGACCAAGAAGCTCCATCCTCACGGATTATTGTTTCAAGAAATGTTAATGCACCAATTCATATAAACCTCCAATTTACGCATTGACATTAAAAGGTTAAGTTAGATAAATAGTTTGGTAAGTGTTCCTTTTACCGAGCTTTTAAAGCATGTACCTGCTTATGGAATGTTTCTTAAGAAAACTTTGACTTGAAAGCGTTCATTTGATGAGGTAGAAACAATTGCATTTACCGAATAGTCTAATGTACTCTTACAAAGCCTTTCTCCACCTAAGGTAAAGGATCATGGTAGTTTCTATATCCCATGCATTATTGGTAATATTGCTTATGGACAAGGCGTTGTGCGATGTTTGAGCAAGTGTAGGGTTTTTTTTTGGTGCAAATGTAAGCATATATTGATAATAAGGCCCATGGCCAACCATTACAACAATACAAATGAGACTATTACAATCAAACACAAATCAACACACAATTAGCTACAAAGCTACTCAATCATATGAGCTCCTTAGCCCTACACCATACATATTCATCATGTTTCATTTTCCTTAGGTCTAATTGCATCAATCTAGTCCTTGCCTGGTTCTTGATCAACTGTAATAAGCTAGCAGGTCTAAGGACATACCCTTTCAGCCTACATTTGTTCCTACTCGTCCAAATACAAGAGTAAACAGCTACTACCAACGACCATAAGATCTTCCTGATAAATCCTGCAGGCTGTCTCATTCTAACCAATACAGCAGGTGTATATCCTCCCCTGGGTTGAACCTGGGTCCATTCTGACAGGCATTCAAAGTATTTACGTGCATAGCAACAATCCTGAAATAGATGATGATGATCTTCAATGTGATTCTCACAAAGAAAGCAGCAATCCCTACCTGTGTAACCCATTCTCAACATACTGTCAAGGGTAAGTAGTCTCTCCTTTATTGCCAACCAAAATATAAAGCTATGTTTAGGAGTATTCATTATGTTCCACACAGTGCAGCTCCAAGGGTCTCTAGGTACATTATTCCCAGCCAGCCAATTGTATCCCTTCAATATTGTATACCTATCAGCCTCAACCTGCCAATTACCTGATAGAAATCCATCCTTATAACTGTCTTTGACTGCACATATCTTCCTCCATGCCCAAGAACTTAAGCTGCTAGGAGAATAAGTGAGCCAGTTCCTTCCTTTCAGGTAAATTGCATCTACCCATTTGATCCACAGATGATCCTTCTTAATAAGTATCCACCAGGCAAGCTTACCCACTGCAGCTACATTCCACATTCTGCTATCAAACAGTCCCAGTCTTCCATTCTTCTTCCTTTTACATAATATATTCCAGGAGACAAGAGGAGCCTTAGAGTATGTCTCCTCCCCTTCCCATAAAAAATTTCTACACATTGCCTTCAACTTGTCAAGAACTCCCATAGGTAGAATGAAAATCTGTGCCCAGTATGTGTGAATGTTACTTAGCACATATTTCACTAAGGTAAGCCTACCAGTGTAAGAGATTTTCCTCTTATTCCAACCTTTAATTCTGGCAGTCATCTTCTCAATCAACCCATTACAAGCATGCTTGGATAACCTCTTGTGAGAAATACTCACACCCAAGTATTTAAAAGGCAGACTTCCTTTGGTAAAACCAGTTTTCAGTAGAATGAAGTCCTCAGTCTCCCTGTCCACCCCATTCATGATCAAATCAGACTTGTCATTGTTAATCTGAACACCAGAGGCCTTAGAAAAACTACTAAATCCCTCAACAATCATAAAGATTGACTTAATGTCCCCTTTACAAAATATGAGTAAATCATTAGCAAACATAAGGTGGTTAAGCTTTAGACCTTTGCAAAGATGATGGAATTTAAATCATCAATTCAAAATCTTTCAAAAGTGTAGGGTTTTGCCTTTTTCATATTTGTGAAAAGATAAATATCGGTGAATTTAACTACCCTAGTATGACCCTCGAAATGGCTTATAATTCTGTTATATACTCCATGGGTATTTGATAAGACGTATCGGTCAAAGTTGGGAACTTTTTCATACCCGATGACTTTTTTTAGGTATGGATATGGTCGAAGACACACAAGCTCCCATTATATTAGGTAGAGCATTCTTGCCTACCGAGGCGCTGTCATTGATGTGAGACATGAGAAATAGACATTTGCAGTAGAGGATGATACTAGCACTTTTAGTCTAACTCACACCTCTCTGAAATAGTTCTCTAGTTAATCTTGCTATATTATTAGCATCAATAATGATTTTGATGATGATTTATTTAAGTAGCCATTTTTTATACAATTGCTTCATCCTGCAACTTCAATCAAACTACGTTTCCCATAGAGATTTCAAGTAAACTCTCATGGCTACAAGACAATCAAGAGAGGTGAGTCTTCATAATGTCTTTCTCCAAAGAATCATAAGGAATTTTATGTACAACAAGCAAAGAATTAGGGATTCAATTATGTAATGTTAAGAGGTCGTGCGACATGAAGAAGATCGAATTACAATGCTTGATTAAAACCCGATGTATCAAATGAGGTTTGCTAGTCGTAATTTTTTGGTGAATTGTGACTACCATATAAAAGCGAGAATATTTTTGCTAGTATCGGAATGAGAGGCTTGATTGGTATGTTTACATTATTCTTATCGTAATATTACTATGGAGTTCTTAGGCCGTTACAATTTTGATAATACTTTTGGTATTGTGCATTTTTAGAATTGAATCGTGATTATCGTTATTGTTGGATTTGTTTGTGTTTTTTAATTATAATATTTCCTTGTTAAATCATGATTTTTATATTTTGGAGGGTATTTATCATAATAAACTCGGGTTCACTCGATTTTTGGATTTTTAAGTCGGTTATGGATCTGGAGTCGGGTTGGCTTCTTTGTTTGTCATTTTGACATTTACAGCGTGTAGAAAATATCTTAGGTATAAAAGTTATTTTCGAATTTTCACGAAGAACAGTCATGTTAATTATCAACTCAACGCATCAGTTTCGAAGACATTTTGTAATCCGATCATCATCGTGGTTCTTTCGCAAGGTAAAGATACTGGGCATCTTTAGTGTCGCCACTTTGACCGAGTCTTGGATAAGAGGAAAGTCAAAGTGTAGCTCCCAGTTCAATCGATGTTTAATCGAAGACTATGACGACGCAAGGCGATTCAAGGGGTCAAAATTAAGGACATGTCGTCTAGAATTGTTTAGAGCTTTTCCCCCATGGGAAGGGTCGTTTAAAATCAATTAAACTACGAAAGGAGGCTCGCCAGCCATAAGAAAAGATCAAACCTGAAATAATCTAAGGAGTATGTATAGTAAATACTTTTCACCTAATACATGGGATTAGATTATAGAATCTAAGAATGCGACTAGAGAGTCGTGAACTTATTCTTGGACCATTTCCAAGAATAGGATAATAAGCTTCGAGTAGGTGTAGAATAAATAATCTAGCAATAAGGTAATAATTAGCTACGTCATGAGTCTAAAGAGCAAGACCTAGATAGTTTAAGGAATTTGCTAATAGATTAATGTCCTTCAAACGGAAGGGATTAAACTATACATGAAGTTTAAATTTAGGTTGATGTCGAGCATTACAAATGGAAAGACAAAGTAGTCTAAGGGCATATAAAGTGTATTCGTGTAACACCCCGCCTTGTCCAAGAGCGTTTAAGCAAGACCTTCCTGAGCAAGGGGAGGGGTTACGCCCCAGGTTTCTCGAGGTATGATGTACCAAAATAAAAAATTTTAAAACTCCAAAAGAAACATAATCCGATTACAAGGTTATCTAAAACACTCCAAACTAAAATCCAAAACTAGAACTCGAGTCTAAAAGTCTAAATAAAATAATGATACGATGCCAAACTAGCAAGTCTCGACCCACCCTCGTACATAGTCCCGATGCAATCATACTAGCACATCCATATAATCATCAAACCTGCTCAACTCCTACTCGCCATACACCGAAAATATCGTAAGGGTCACGGTAGATAAAACCAACAACACAACCTGTAACAACCCGTCATTTGAAAGACCGAAATTATATTTGAAAAATAATAAATTTAATTAATTTTAATTTATTAAGATTTATTTGAATTATGATAATTTAATATAATTATTTTGAATTTATTCGGAATTAAAGAGAAGGTTTTACGGTTTAACCCCGAACGTCATTTAACTATTCCCGAGTCAACTTAAGTCCCGAAACAAACCCGAAACCCGACTTTGGCATGAGTCACACGCCCTATGTCATCTTTTTCCACTAACTTTAGATCTTTTAATTCTTTTGATTAAACTAATACAAATATCTAAGATATTTGTAACTTTATCGATCCGTCAACTTAAACTCCGCAAATCGCTTAAAATTAGACCCGACTTCTACCTATACCACACGGCTCCCTCCTCCTCTCTTAGGATTAGATATTTCTTTTCTTTTGATTACAATAACATAATATCTAATTAATATCTAGATATTTGATTAAACTATCATAAAACCTAATAATATCTAATTAATTACCATAATATAATTATAAAACCCGAGTCAATCCCGTAACAACAACTTCAAAACCCGACTCATTAATTCCTCTATAATTACACGGCACACCCACCCCATTACTCACTAACTATCTTTTCATTTTACAATAAATCAACTTAATATCTAATTAATACCTTCTTTAATATAATCAAAATCGTTCTTGGTGTTCTTGAGCGTTCTTGATCGTTCTTGAGCAAAATCGTCACAAAACCTTCGTTACTTGTTCAAATCCGTCCTAACTTATATTTCTAGAGTCTCCTCTCCGCTCTCCATCTTCACGTACGTTTTATTTTCAATTCCGACAAAATCGTTTTCAACACTTTAATTGTTGAAATCAAGTTTTAATTCTAATAATGTTATTTTTGTCATTTCTTATAGGAGAATATTTTGAAGACGAGTTTGGTGACTCGTATATTTTAGAAGAAGATTAGTAGACGGGTTTTACTTCTTATTTTGGTGCTAAATGATTTTGTGCTAGCTAAGGTAACGATTCCGAGTTACTCGACGAATTAATGTTACATACTTTTGTTTTTGTTTATGTTATTGTTATTTTCGGTTTTAAGTAGTAACATGATAAGTGGTTATGATTATTATGTTGTATGAATTTTTAACATGTTTAGTGTTCTTGACATATTTGGATGATTTGTTCAAAATCATGATTTTTGTATGAATGATGGTTGAATTGGTTGTTAAAAATGGATGTTGTTAATAAAAATCATGTTAGAAATAATTTGGAGTGGTTGTTGGTTTGGCCGTGAGAAGTGGCCGAGTAAGGTGGCTGGAAACCGACCCAAACCAGGCCGGTCCAGGCCGGTTCAGGCCGGTCCAGGCCGGTTCAGGCCGGTCTGGGTTGGTCCGGGATTTGGTCTTTGGGTTTGTGTCGATACTTGATTGTTTTGTTGTTGTTTTGACGGGTTTTAAATATGTTAAGCATACGGGAAATATTAAGAAACGGTTTTTAGAAAAGTCGACCAAAACAGCCCAAACCAGGCCCGGTTTATTCTCGGCCCAAAACAGGCCGTGAGTCCTCCCTTTGGACTTGTGACGGTTTTTGAGTTTATTGTTATTTTATCGTGTTTTGTAATATTTAGCAAGTGGGAAATTCTAATAAGTAAATTATTTAATTAAAAGGTTTTTCATAATATTATTATTTCTCACATGTTAGAAATTATAATATGAGATTGTAGTTTAATATGATATCCTTTAAGTCAAGCGGGTTTCGTAAGATTTAATAATTCACATGTTAGACGTTGGAATAAAATAGCATGAAATGAATATGATGATTTTATGCTCAAGTCTAAATGGTAAAGACTCTGTTTCTAGCCGGTTTGACCAAACGGGTTTGGTCAAACTAAGATCTAGTCAGCCCCGTTTTGACTGATGACCCGTCGCGGGACTCGGGTCGGGGATTTGTCTTAAAGTAAGGTTGTATTTAATTAATGAATTAGCCTTAGTAGATATGAGGCGATATGATATTTGAATATGATTTATATGCAATTAGTCACATGATAGGAAGTTTTTCCCGTGACTGTTGGAGTGTGTGATATGTGTCGTGTTGACTAAGTACCCATAGAGAATTATGAGTATATGGCGTCTTGACCATTCTAATTCTAAATGAGTAGCTTGGACCACGACATGGATAGGCCTTACTACCTTTAACGAGTATATGTTCACTGCTTGATAGCTTTTGTGTCCCGGCTTGGTGGGTTTATATCCAAGTCGGGGCATGGCTGCCTAATTGCTTCCACTTTGGGAATGGAGCCAGCTTAAGTACTAGCCAACTCTGCTTAGGGGGTCGCCTAGTAGAGATTCTCATGTACTTTGGTCATGGGACGGGGAATGGATTAGCTGTTGTCGCTAGGTCTGATCAGTCTAGGACTAGGATGTTTTCCTACCTTGTGGTATAGCCTCGAGTTACAGAAGTCGACTATTGACTGTACTAAGAACTTATGCCTGTTTCAGAGTATTGGTCTTTATGTTTGATGATCTATGAATCTTAGAGGTGATATGCAAGCCGGCTCAGCGTGATAGAGTTTGAGATTAAGTTGTTAAAGATTTTCACATGATATCTTGTATGATTAGGGTG
>JAIUZE010025532.1:0-13101 GCA_022085475.1 Heliosperma pusillum | reverse complement strand
GAATTTATTACCCATTTGCTAATTACTAGACTAACCCATTAATCCCCCTAAGGTGAACCCTTTACCTTAGTTTTTCCCTTAATTGTCTTCCCCTTGTTATTTAGCGATTACTTGCATTTCCTAGATTTTAGTTAATTTTCCAATCCAACTCTTGTTAGGCTAGAATAGGACTTGATCAAACTTGTAGTTGACCCCTCCATCCTCGTGGATTCGACCCCTTTATACTACTTATATAGGGTTTATTTCTGATGTTTGTTTTGACGACGAAACCCTCAGCAATATCCCAATTATATTCCTTAATGAGATTTATTATGTGGCGCACTATTGTGGAGGACACTTACTCCAACAATCTCCCACTTGTCTGACACAAGTGTGCGTCACCAATTCTCCTGTCTCTTTATCACATCTCCTACTCAACGCAAGAGGTCTTTCAGGTCGCACTTGCGATTGATTATATCTAGAGTGGTTTTCTCGATATGGAGAGTAACTGTCTGACCGTAAAATCTACCATAAATCCCTTTCCGAGCGTGGCCACGCATTTACAGCAACTACTCCTCGAGTGGCCTGAAGATGTTTGTACCCAACGTGGGTGGACAATTCATGTTGACTCATGTACTCTTGTATGATGCAGATCACCATGACCCAGAAGATGTACATCGGCCTCTTTTTACGGCACGACCTAGAACATCAACCAAAACCAATCGGAAACTGCACTGACTCAAATAGACGGTCGTCATTCAAAAGAATCGACTCATAGGAATAAGATAGAAGACCCTGCCACGACCAGGCATCAATTAATTGATTTAAGGGTCTCTACAAAGGTCACTGTCCGACAGAGTGTCATACAGTCTGTCTATGTAATCGACCAGTCATCTCCATGACCCCATGGTGCTGAACCAACCATCGATCGACTTATAATCTAGTCACTTCGAGACGTCACCTCATTGAGTGACTAGGGACAAAATACTATGTTCGTCCTATTCACTTGAATAGGGTCCAACATTGTCTTACAATCTATTCGGATAAACAAAGTATTAAATTTAGTCAAACTAATTAAAAGAGTTTATAATAAAACTCGAACAATGAATGCTATTATCATATACTACCTCCAATTCTCTATCTTCTTCTACATTTCCCTTTTCAGCAAATTCTATATGATCTTCCACTTTCTTCTTTAAGTAAGGAAAAAGACTTAACTACCCTTGTGAAAAGCTAATAATTATAAAAATACCCTACCTAACATTCTCCTAATTCTATTAATCAAACCTCTTACCTTTTGTTAATTTTATTAACCCCAACACTAATATTTCACCTCCCACCAAAATCAGAAGACTTTCCCCAACTTTTTTTTCCACAAAAAAGCCATACACCACCCTCATATCTCTCCTAATCAGTTTTTCCTGAAACTCCAACTGCCTCTTCTTTTTTTCTCTCACTATAACTTCTGAAATTTTTCCAGATCTAACATATTACCTCTCCATTTTACTTACAAAAATCTCATGTCGATTGATTCTGATCTAACTCTTCCTCCCGATGACCCTGCTTTTGTATATAATGATGAAAGTGAGGTGAACTCAAATTTTAAGGCATGTTCTTGTATGTCGGCAAATGTAATCTCAAACGCAGTATCGACCGCCATCGTACCTGCAAATACAACCTCGAATGCAAGAGCGACGACTACCATCACATTATATCCGTATTGTTCTTTTTATGATGATGAATTTACGACGGAGAGTGAAGAAGTAAGTGAGAGTAAAGAGGTAAGTGAGAGTGAAGAGGAAAGTAGTAAAGATTATCCGGGTCTGGGTTCAATTGTTCCCGAGACTGAAGAGGAAAGTGACGACGCATTTATTATTCCTGATTGAAGCAAAGATGGTGATGGGTCATCGCAGTGGGCAAAAGACGATGTTACCCGTAAACGAAAGAGAGACTAAAACTGATGGAGTATGTGATTTTTTACAGTGTTATTTAATTTGTACTGAACTGATTAATTTCCCGTAAACTGTTGTTACCAAGATTAACATGATGAGAATACTAAAAAGGTTCACTGATGAAATAACCATCTTGATTCTTTATACGGAATAGATCATTACAAAATATTTCATCGATACTGAGTAGATCGCTACAAATTGAGTTGATTATTACAAAAAGTTTCCCATTCACATCACTTTATGGTCAAAACACACTTAGATTTAACTACTAGTGCTATTAATTTGGATACGGGATCCCTAGTTCAACCATTAATTCTTGTAAATTGCATGATTTGCCAACTGTTATCAAAAATTGCATGCATTCCTTCACAAAATCTTCATTTACGGTCAAGTCTTTTAGTAGTAAACCTTGCTTCTCTTGTGCCGCTTTTCCTAAATGGGGCAATGGATAGTCATTATGACCCCTTCTTTTCATGATTTCAGTCATACAAGCTTGCATACTTATCCACACATTATCTAATACTGCCGCATCCATTTCTTCATATGCATCCTTCACGTTTTTAATCAATTCCAACACTGTTTTCGCCTTTTTTTTTTCTTCTGTTGTAGCGATTGAATTGATCTAAAGAATCCCAAGTCCAATATATTTAGATCAGGGCTGTTTGGGGGTTGTTGAGTCAATGAAATATTGAAACCGTCTGACATTCCAGCTGCCATAAAATCACCATCAACTCCATTTATATGTGGTTTTGCGTTGTCTTGTTGAATGACAATAGACCTTGATGCAGTTTGTGGCCATTTCATCTTAATTGCTGGTATAACTTTGCTCAAAAGCATGTGTTTAGTAACTTCTTTGGTATAACGGCGGCCATGAACATTGCTTTGGTTATATACCTTTTGCTTTTGCATGTCCTATGAGGATTCACTTCAGTTTTCACTAGATAAAATGTTTGTGATGCCTTACATATGTAGAACCACTTTTCATCAATATGTACCATATTGCCCATGTTTCTAAACCTTAGTTGTTGTACAAATCTATCAAAAAATAACCGGAAGTTCACATGGTACCCTTGAGGTTTGCCATTTTGCACGAAATACCCAAAATTTTGATCTGGAAAACTTTAAGAGGTCATAACTCGTGTTTACGAGATCAGAAAGTGACGATTTTTTTTTTCAAATCGATCGTCTTTCCAAGTACTACGATTTGAAAAAAAAAATTGTCGAGTTCGGAATTCGTAACCAAGAGATATGCTCGCTCAAAGTTTGTTCGGTCAAAAAAACTTTGACATGCAATAACTCCTAGCTACGGGATCCAAATATAATAATTTTTTTTTTCAAATCGTAGTTCTCGGAAAGATGATCGATTTGAAAAAAAAATCGTCACTTTATGATCTCGTAAACACGAGTTATGACCTCTTAAAGTTTTCTAAATCAAAATTTTGGGTATTTCGTGCAAAATGGCAAACCTCGGGGGTACCATGTGAATTTTCCGAAAAATAACTTAGAAATCACAAAGTTTAACCTGAAATGCTTGTTATCAGTGGTCAAATCAGGCTTCACAGCATTTGTGTTTTTCTTAGCTCTCCCTTCTTCACCCATATGCATACTGAACTTTGTGAAGCACCAATTGCTTTTGCAAGTACATATTGTGATGTCTTATCCTCCTTATCAAGTGCTTCAATTTTCTCTTTCGGGAATACTAGTTTTTGTCGTCCTGTCTTTCCTTTAATTTTCGACATCACATTTATGGGAATCCCTTCTTGCCTTTGTGATTTTGCTTTTCTCCAGATATCGAAGATAGCTCTTGGGCTGACATTAAATTTGGCTGCAACTTCAGTAATTCTACCATGTTCTGGTTTCCCTCCTTTCGAGTTCTCTAACAGGAAGCACACTATTTGGAGTCGACTATCATCACTTAAGTTTGCCTTCATTGGCATTTAATTTGTGATGTTAATTTTGTAAAACTTCTGTAATTTTTTGGCTGTGAAACTTATGGAGTAGTGTGTGTATTTTAAACTAATGTAAATGTGTGTATGAATCTGGGTAAAGAAGGCTTGTGAAAAAGGGGGGAAATTTTGAATTTCCCACCCACTTGTGGTTATGCCAGGTCAAATTTCCCTCCTCTTTTTTCGTGAGTATCTGGTAACCACTACCAATTCTTATTAAGCCGTTAATGATAAAATTAGTATTGGGTTATGATTCTACCACTTGCACACTTTATGCCCACTTGCTAACAGTATATATTAAACTATTTGCTTTCTAAAATGTTGTGCAAAATCTAATGTGGAAGAAGATAGAGAATTGGAGGGAGTATGAAATAATTAATACAACATTCAATTATTACATATTACATAATCTAAAGGAATTCTGGTACTCGTCTCAATCCCATTGTGACGACATGACCATCATGCTTAGCCTTTGATAAAAGCTTGGTTAAAGGATCAGCAATGTTGTCATCTGTCCAACCTACAAATGTCAATTTCCTTTCTGTCCACGTAACCTCTAATTACATGATATTTCCTAAGTACATGTGTAGACTTATTACTAGACTTGGGCTCTTTTGCTTGAAAGATAGCCCCACTGTTATCACAATAAATCGTGATAGGATCTTTGGCAGTAGGGACTACTGCTAGTCCTTCCAAAAATTGCCGAATCTACACAGCTTCCTTTGCAGCTTCAGACGCTGCAAGGTACTCTGCTTCTGTTGTAGAATCCGCTGTAACGCTTTGCTTGAAACTCTTCCAGCAAACAGCTCCTCCATTCATCATATAAACTTAGCCGGATTGGGATTTCATATCAACCCTATTTGCCTGGAAACTGGCATCTGTGTAACCCTTTACACATAACTCAGTCTCACCTCCAAACACTAAGAACGAATCCTTGGTCATTCTCAAGTACTTAAGGATGTTCTTTACAGCTATCCAGTGACTCTCACCTGGATTTGCTTGGTAACGACTTGTCATGCTCAAAGCATATGCAACATCGGGACGAGTGCACATCATAGCATACATGATTGATCCAACAGCGGATGCGTAAGGGATCAATTTCATGCGTTCAATCTCCTCGGGTTTGGTAGGACACTCTGACTTGCTCAAAGTGATCCCACTACCCATAGGAAGAAAGCCTCTCTTAGAGTCTTTCATGTTGAACCGATCAAGAATTTTATCAATATAAGTTTCTTGACTTAATGCTAGTATCCTTTTAGATCTATCCCTATAGATCCGGATACCTAAGATGCGCTAGGCCTCTCCTAAGTCTTTCATTTGGAAATGAATCCCTAGCCACTTCTTTACAGAAGTGAACATCGGAATATCATTCCCAATGAGTAGTATGTCATCTACATACAAGACTATAAAAGTTACTTTACTCCTACTAAACTTCATGTATAAACATGGTGCCTCGACACTTCGAGTGAAACCATTTTGTTTGATTACATGATCGAAACGATGATTTCAACTCCTGGATGCTTGTTTAAGACCATAGATGGATCTCTTAAGTTTGCATACCTTCTTAGGGTTTGATAGATCCACAAAACCTTCAGGTTCTGTCATGTACACTTCCTCTTCTAGAATCTCATTTAAGAAGGCGGTTTTGACATCCATTTGCCAAATCTCATAATTATGAAATGCGGCAACCGCTAAGATAATCCTTATGGATCGAAGCATGACGACTGGGGCGAAGGTTTCGTCATAATGAAGACCATGAACTTGGGAACCTTTTGCCACCAATCTAGCTTTGTAAACATCATTATCTTTATCTATGCCACTTTTGATCTTATAGATCCACTTACACTGAATAGGTCTTACCTCCTTAGGTAAATCAACCAAGTCCCATACTTGATTGTCGTACATAGAATCCATTTCGGATCGAATGGCTCCTAGCCATAGCTTTGAGTCGAGGTTATAAATGGCTGCTTTGTAGGTAATAGGTTTGTTACTTTCAAAAAGTAACACATTATAGTCACCACCTTCCTTTATAATACCAAGGTATCTATCAGGTTGATGACTAATTCTGCTTAGCTTGACCTCCTAGGTTCCGAAGGAATTATGACCGTGTCAGACGAAGAGGGAACATTTTCCTCGTTTTCCTCTACATCCTTTTCGGTTTGTGGCTCTTGGACTTCGTCAAGTTCAAATTTTCTCCCACTCTGTCTTTTAAAAATAAAGTCATTTTCTAAAAAGACTGCATCACGAGTCACAAACAGTTTGTCCTCGTGTTTATTATAGAAGTAATAGCCACGTGTTTCCCTTGGATATCCTACAAATAGACATTTGTCGGATTTGGGTGCAAGTTTATCGTCAGACGTATTCTTAACAAATGCCTCGCATCCCCAAATTCTCATGAACGACAAATAAGGGAATTTCCCTGTCCATATCTCATATGGAGTCTTGTTTGCCGCTTTAGTCGGTCTTCGATTTAGTGAAAATATTGCAGATAAGATAGCGAAACCCAAAAAATAATCCGAAAGCTCTGTTAGACTCATCATAGATCGAACCATATCTAATAAAGTTCGATTTCTCCTTTCGGACACACCATTTAATTGAGGTGTGCCAGGAGAAGTCGATTGTGATACTATACCACAAACTTTTAGGTGTGAATCAAATTCATTGTTCAAGTATTCACCACCACGATCGGATCGTAGGGCTTTAATCTTTTTATTCAATTGGTTTTCTACTTCATTTTGAAATTCTTTGAATTTTTCAAAAGCATTACTTTTGTGCCTCATCAAGTAGACATATCCATATCTACTCAAGTCGTCAGTAAAAGTAATGAAGTAGTGATAACCACATCATGCTTGGATAGTCATTGGACCGCACACATCCATATGTATAAGGCCTAATACTTCACTTGCGCGTGTCCCTTTTCCCGTAAAAGGATCACTAGTCATCTTGCCTAGAAGACAAGATTCGCATACACCATAAGATTCGTAATCAAATGGTTTGAGTACTTTAGATGAAACAAGTCTCTTTATGCGTCGTTCGTTTATGTGCCCTAAACGACAATGCCAAAGGTATGATTGATTAGGTTCACCTGTTTTGAGCTTCTTGTTTTCTATATGATAGACCTCTTTTGCAATATCTAAACATAAATACCTCCAATAGAAATGGCCTCGCCATAAACCATTTCATAAACGAAAAAGTACAACGATTGTCCTTAATACAAAAAGAAAAACCTTCCATGTCTAAACACGGAAATGGAGATAATGTTCTTGGTAAGAGTTGGTACATAATAACAATTATTTAAATACAACTCTAAACCATTAGGCAAAAGAAGAACGTAGGTGCCCACGGAAACTGCGGCTACCTTAGCTCCATTTCCCATGCGCAAGTCCACGTCACCCTTGGTTAGTGCTCGCGCGTCCTTTAGCCCCTGTACATGATTACAAAGGTGAGAACCACAACCGGTATCAAATACCCAAGAAGATGTACTAGCAAAGTTAATATCTATCATATAGAGTGATGAAAGAATTTTACCTGACGTTGTCACACAACCGTCCTTCTTGTCTTTTAAGTATTTGGGGCAATTGCGTTTCCAATGCCCTTTGCCATTACAATAATAGCAATCCGCGTCCGCGTGTTTTTTGACTTTGGGCTTGGGCTTCATAAAAACCTTGCCCTTTCCCTTGCCAACTTTCTTGAAAAGAGTCTTACCCTTTCTTTTGTCCTTCTTCACTTCAAGGCTCATGTTCTTCAATTTCATTGAAAGAACATCCTTGGGTTCACTCCCACTAGCCTCCATGTCCCTCTCCGCTTGAGTGAGGAGTGCATGGAGTTCATGTAAACTCTTTTCCATGCCATTCATGTTGTAGTTCACCCTAAATTGGGTGAATTTTGGTGTGAGTGAATGAAGAATTCTTCCCACCACTAGCTCCTTAGGAATCTTGCACCCTAGACGCTCTAAGGTGTCGGCGTGCTCAACCATTTTGAGCACGTGTGAGCCAACTTTTTGGCCTTTTTGAAGCTTAATATCAAAGAATTTCGTAGCCGCCTCATATTGGAGAATTTTAGGGGCTTGCGAAAACATAGATGTTATCCTCGTGAATATCCCATATGCATCGAGAGATATCAATTGGAGTTTGAGTTTGGGTGAGATTGATCAAATCAAGACATTCTTGACGTCATTAGCAACCTTCAAATAAAGGTCATATTTGGCCCGAACCGCCGCGTTCGATCTTGACCCGGGTTCGGTGGGAGGGGCTTCGACCAAGTAGCGAAGCACGTTATCGGATATCGCGGCGCTCTTGATCGTTGATTCCCATTCAACGAAGTTTCTCCCGTCATCTTTTAGGACACATTTGTCCATGACGGACCTCAACCATGAGTCCTTACCCAAGGTTGCGGTATTTCATGATGTTGACATTGTGTGAATATGATTACTACAACAAAAATAAACATATAAACATTCATTGTTATGATAATTTACTTGAAAAACATTTTAACAAGTTTAGCATTTATATAATGACCCCTCACTAAATTATATAAATGATTCCAAGACCCATCTTTAAATAAAAATAGTCATCGTATGCTACCTTTATCTAAAAATGGTAAGTCATTTTTTTGACTAATTCTACCCCTAGAACTTTTGGTTGACGGATTTCAACTAAATCCATCTCCTAGTCCCAAAATAACGCTTATCTCGTTGAGTCCAATCCAATTTTGGCTTGTGATCGTATCACCCTACTTACCGGAGGTAAAAGGGACCCACGAGCGTGGTAGCCTTAATGAACACGGGATTCATAGGTGTTACTAATTGGTAAGGCTAATCTCAATTTTTTAAATATGTGAGAGATATTGTCAATTTAGTTATTAATTCCCTATAAGTGAACTAAATCGGTGAATTGAGAATAACGTTGAATTGACAATAACGGAAAAATAAAATGCATGTGTGACGATTTTGGCATGAGCGGAAATAAAGCAAGTAACGAAAAATCCTAGTATGGCCCACTAGCTAATCAAATTAACTAGATAATTACAAATTCGGAAACCAACTCCTTGGTCTCTTGCCTCTTCACTTGGAACGCCTTCCAAAAATGGCACCGTCTTGAGAGAGTCACCGGTCTTCATAATAAATAATTACAAATATACAAATTCCTATTATACATTTATTCTATAAAATGAAACTATAATTAATTATTACAAACCGGCGATACAAGATCGCAATAAAAATTACAACCAAACCGCTAATCCCTTACATTACGGGTAATAACGATTAAAAATAACTAGGCCATACAAGGTACAAAATTTGCAAAAATTATTAAATAAATGACATTCATTCATTCAACCATAAATAAAATAAATTGCTGTAAAATTCATGTCAAAATCGCCCTAAACACATTCATGCTCATTGTAGCTCGATTTTACGGGATTTATTGATTTTTAACCATTAAAAATCAATATCAACATTTAAATCTCATTTAAATTCAAACTAACTATCTAAACAGTTTTAGAACTCAAAATTAGTCCTTACTAATTTTGTTGGTCATTAATTAGTTTGATTTGATTTGATTTGCTAAATATAACGGTTTAATCATAACTTTTATGAAATAAACCCAAAATAAAATATAAACATCATAAAAATTTGAAACAAAAATGTTTGTACATTCTGGAACATTTCCAATAACTCCATAATAAAGAAACATTTGCTCAAAAAATTTAAATTCATTTTATGAACAAATATTTTTGTATTTAACGGTTTTATCAAATAAAAAAATTAAATATAGTAAACCAGTGAAAAAATTATGAAATTTCACCAAGATGATAAACATCATAATGAAAATGTACCAAAAAATTTCATGACCAGAAAAGGACGTTTCAATTTTATGAACATTATAATCTCATATTATCGACTTTTATCTTATAAAAATCAATAAACATGCAATACTTAATTAAAAGTCACGAAATTTTACATACTTTATTTAATATATGCATGTGAGATCATATTAAAAATTCATGGCCAGAATCAATATGCAAATATTTTTAGTTAACTTTTAACATCAAATATGCATACTAACTCGGTTTTAAAGCCAAAAATCAAAATAAATAGCAAATTATTCCCTAAAATCACGAAATTTGACCACAAACATTTTGAAGTCAGTAGGTATACATTCACCAAATTATTTTGTCCAAATCATATTTTAACTCAATTTTCGATTTATTACTTATCTTATAACTTTAATAAAAATTGTCCAAAATGAACATGCATGTTACAAGCTAGCTCTGATACCACATGAAAGTCCATAGACCTTAATTAGACTCCTCTAATTAGTTACTAAATTACTTCTTAATTTAGTGTTTAATGATCTATGTAACATGCATGCAAATATAAAGACATTATATATAAGAAGAAATTTTCTCACATTGAAATGGAAATGATATGGGCACAACAAGAACTCTTTCTTATTGTTCTTGAGCTATAATATAGATGATCCTCCAAAAATCTTCTAACTATAAGATCTCCTTTAAATTGCACCCAAGATTAACCCAAATAAACTTGACTTATTACTAACTAGATAATAAGAAAAGTTCCACTAATATTAGAATATATTACTACTTTAGTAATACTTAGTGAATATTAGTATATGAAAGTTTTAGAGACATGAGAGGATTTTAGTGAGATAAAGCAAATAAGCAAGAATGAACAACACAAAATGAACAACCATAGTGCCCTTTTATAAGCACTATGACCGGTCCATATAGGTCTCACAAGGCACTTATTTTGCTTATTTTAATTCACATGCAAAGTGGTGCAGTGTAGTGTTGAGTGAAATGATTTTTGGTACATGTCATAATCACATGTAACTTGTGAACATGAACAAGAGCAATCATCATCACCCTCCACTACTACTTGACCGGCCACATGTGGCCTTATATGGTCCATTTTGATTTTTTGATATTTGTCCCACAGATACTTATTAATCATATGCTTAACTATCTTATATAATTAAGTGTTAATTTGATCATATAACAATTATATGACACAAATAAATAAATAATATGTACTTAACATTTAAGTGATATTTTACCATTATATCAATATATAATGGGTCCCACAATGCTTAGTTAATTTATTTTACAACTCCTTGTAAATATAATTAACTAATTAGCTCTACCTCAAAATATATGTAAAACCTCAACTAATTTAGTAAATTAACGATTAATTACTAAACTAGATCTTATTTAATCATATTAAAATAAGATATAAATTTATTAGTCAATTATCGCATAATTGAAATATAAGCTTAATCGAATTTGAGTTACTAACTCAATTTCTAACTATTAACTCTCGTATATATATCAAATATATGTAATGGACTAATCAACTCTATCATATACAAATAATTAGTCACTATTTGGATTTCATCCTATGGGTGTGACCGAAAGGGATCAGTTGATCACCGCCGTCATACGACAATAACGTCAAACGCTAATCAGCCAACCATTATTGATTTACGTTAATCAACTGACTAATCATATATATATATATAGTTAATAAATATCCCAATTATATTCCTTAATGAGATTTATTATGTGGCGCACTATTGTGGAGGACACCTAATCCAACACCGAGTAGCTCTTGATAAGATAGGTTAGATAGATCTTTACATTCCTCATTTACCGTCACCTTAGGTCTCCATCGTTTAGACAGACTTCTAAGGATCTTCCTAGCAATTTCCTCGGAGTTAAAAGTTTTTCCAAGATTTTTCAATTCATTAATGATACTAGAGAAGCGAGTGGACATGCTATCTAGCGATTCATTTTGCTCCATAGAGAACAATTCGTATTTTCGCTAATGCAATACGTTGTTTTTTGACAACAGTTGTTCCCTCATAGGGTAACTCTAGACCATCCCATATTTCCTTGGCAGTTGAGCTAGATGAGAAACGGTCAAACTCAGTAGAAATCATGCCGTTTTGCAACAGACTGATAGCTTTTGAATTTTTCTCAGCTTTCTTATAATCTGCCTCAACATAGTCATCTTCTTTCTTTTCGGTGGAAGTGTCAGTAATAGATCCAAGCATGATCTTATTAGGGTCATTCTTAATGATTAGCCAGCACTCCCAGTCGTTACCCTTTATGTAATGACTTATCATATTTTTCCATAAACTATAGTTCTTCCTATTGAATACGGGACACTTTAAGTGTTTGGAATCCATTAAAATGAAATTAAATGCAGCGGAAAATAAATAAATAAAAAGATAAAAACGGATCAGACTCCTTGTTGTAAGGCAATCAAGAGCACGAGGCTCTGATACCAATTGTAGAGTCTATTGATCGAATACGAAAGAGGGGGGTGAATTGAGTATTAAAAACTAGCCCCACTTTTTCGATTTATACGATATGTAATTAATTATTTGATTCTATAGATTAAAATCAACTAATTAATTAATTAAAGTAAATGCAAATAACGAAATGACGAAACGGAGAGAGACACACGTGATTTTTGAAGTGGTTCAGTTTCACAAGTCGAAACCTACGTCCACTATTCTCGATTAATAATCTTTAGTACCTTTCTCCGGATTACAAAAATTATCAACCCACTCGTATAATCAACTATGATTATAACTCAAGGTGAGTATTGCTAAATACTCTATACTATCTTACGTTAATAAGAAAGTATAATATAACTCACAAAGATTCTCGTTAAAGAATAAGTAAGATTATGTGATGTACTTTTTTGAAAAATAAACACTAAAAATAATAGATATTTTGCTCAAAGTTTGCTTTAAAATCAATTTATAGAATTCTTTCAATGTGTGTAAAAGTCGTTATTAATGATTGAGATGGAAGGAGTATTTATAGTAGAAACATATGAGATATAAAATCTAAAACCCTAGCATTCTTTAAGAAAGATTTTTATCTTTAATATCTCAAAATATTATTTGCTTTATCTTTTAGAAATATATTTATCTTTAATATCTCAAAATATTACTCCCTCCAATCAATCCAAACTACCCCTTGCTTTTGGGTGGTCTTCGAGCAATGCTTTGACCGCGTTTTTCTTCCTTTATATATAGAATTATTTTACAAAAAATATAATTTTATGAAAGATATTTCCGTGACAAAACCAAATATATTACTTCCGTCTTTCAAAGTTCTTTATATTTCGATCTATAAACGGTCAAAGTTTTGAAAGTTTGACCTCCAAAAAGCAAGTGGGTAGTTTGGATTGG